>APFE031092074.1:106392-142901 GCA_000404065.3 Pinus taeda | reverse complement strand
ATCTCATAGTGGCTCTATTCACATTGATAATGGAAAAGAATTCACTTCAAATGAATTTGAAAACTATCTTCGCCAACATGGAATCAAACATCAAACAACTGTGCCTTATAATCCCCAACAAAACGGTGTAGCTGAAAGAATGAATAGGACAATCTTAAATATGGTGCGCTCCATGATGTTTTTCAAAAATGTAAAATTGACAATCTTAAATATGGTGTGCTCCATGATGTTTTCCAAAAATGTAAAATTGATGTTTTGGGCTGATGCAGTTCTATGTGCTGTATATATAAAGAATAGATGTCCATTTGATGCTATCAAAAACAAGACTTCATGGGAACATTCCTTTGGTAAAGCATCTTAGGGTCTTTGGTTCCACCTGTTATGTCTTGATACCAAAGATACATAGAAACAAACTTGGTGCAAGAAGTCGTAAGTGTATCTTCCTGGAGTATTCAAACACCTCCAAAGCATACCGTCTCTATGATGAAGTCAATAAAAAGTTTGCTGTATCTAGAGATGTAATCTTTCTTGAAACATCCGAAACTGACAATGTTGTTGAGTGGCAACTTGATTGCTTGGATATATTCACAAATGCAAAATCATTTCAAGAATTTGATAATCAAATTCCACATTTTGAAGGGGGGATTCCTATACTAAATCAACCTGTGGAATCTTTTTCTGAAGCACTCTCTCCCCCGCATGAAACTCCAACAACAGATGATACTTTAAGTGATGTGATTGATAGAATTGGGAGACTCAATCTTGATTCAGTCCCAACTCAATCAACGGAGCAGCCTGGACCATCTGAGAACGGTCCCCCAAAGTGGCTGACAAAGACACTTGAAAGTGTTCATCCTGATGAGGTTGGAAAGACAGGAACTAGAAATTCAAACCGACAAAATGGAGGTGATGTAGATAACTCTGATTCACCTGTCGATATCGATGTTTCTTATGATTGTGAATTGAATTTGTCTACAGATTTTGAATCAATTTCCTTCAAAGACGCTGCTTCTCATGATGAATGGAAAGAAGCGATGCAAGAGTATGATGCCCTAATAAAGAATGGCACTTGGAAGCTGGTTGATCCTCCATTAAGAACCAAACCAATTGGCTGCAAGTGGGTCTACAAGAACAAGTATAAAGCTGATGGCTCACTTGACAAGCACAAAGTTAGGCTTGAGGCAAAAGGTTTTGCACAGAAGGAAGGGGTCGATTATGAGGATACTTTTGCCGCCACAACAAAATGGGCTACCATCCAGACACTCTTTGCCCTAGTAGCTCAGAATGGTTGGAAAGTCCATCAAATGGATGTAAAAACTGCTTTCTTGAATGGAGATCTAACATAAAATGTTTTTATGTCCCAGCTTAAAGGATTCGCTGTGAAAGGACATGAACATAAAGTATGCAAACTTGTGAAATCCTTGTATGGCCTCAAACAAGCACCACAAGCTTGGTATGAAAAGCTAACTGAGCATCTTTTGAAACTCAATTTCAAACATTATGATCTTGATGATGCAACTTTGTTTGTCAAGAAGGTTGGCAAAACAGTTGTATATCTTGTGGTATATGTAGATGATCTTTTGATGACAGGGAACAATGAAAGCTACATTGCATCCATAAAGAAGGAATTGAGGAAAGCTTTTGAACTGATTGATTTGGGCTATGTTCATTACTATCTTGGTATTGAAGTAACTCAACATCCGAAGTCCATATTCCTTTCTCAAAATAAGTACATTGGAGATCTGTTGAACAGGTTTGGCATGACAGAATGCAATCCTCTTACTACTCTAATGGAACAAAACATAAAGCTCACATCCATTGAAGGAAAAGAATTTGAGGATGCAACAAAGTATAGATAGCTTGTAGGAAGTCTCAACTACCTAACTACTACCAGACCAAACATTTCGTTTGTTGTTGGAATCATCTCCAGGTTTATGCAAAAGCCTTGTGAAGGACATTGGTCTGCTGCAAAAAGGGTTCTAAGGTACTCAAGACTTTGGACTCAAGTATACACAGGTGGATGACTTCAGCTTGGTTGGATACTCTGATTCAGACTTCGATGGAGACAAAGAAACTGGGGTATCTACTTCAGGTTATGCTATGAGTCTTGGATCAAGAGCTGTCTCCTGGAGATCACGCAAACAATTAATTCTAGCAGATTCCACAACATAGGCAAAATATGTGGCAGCAGCCGAGGCAACAAAAGAAATTGTGTGGCTCAGGAAAATTCTTGAAGATTTGCAGGTAAAACAAGTACAATTGACTCCACTCATGATTGACAATACCTCAACAATAAAGTAGGCCAAGAACCCAAAGTTCCATGATCGAACAAAGCACATCAATACTAAATATCATCTAATTCGACATCATGTTGAGGCCAAAACAATCCATCTCTGCCATTGTTCCACTAATGAGCAAATAACAGACATCTTCACCAAAGCGCTTGGAAGAGAAAAGCTTGAAAGATTCAGAACGATGCTTGGACTCACCAACATCCCTTTAGATTAAGGGGGGGAATGTTGACACCTAATCATTAGGATTGGGTGAATAACTAAAATTGATGTAAATAAATAATATAAAATATGAAGAGCTACCAGGAGATGAAATGAACAATCTCTCTCTCATGTATATAATAAGGACCAACCTGAATGAATATTAATGAATTGTTTTGAGGAGTTACCTCTTAGTATGACACATCCCATTGGGTGAGAGATGAGTCACAAGTGTAATTTGCATTTGTGGAGCCTTTTGTAAGATTTTCACCCTACTAATCAATAGGGGCATCTCAATGTTATGCTAAAAAAGAAAGTATTGGCCAGAGGAGTTAGGGAGGGTGGCTTTTATAGACTACTAACAAATCTATTCAAGCAAAGAGCTTTGTCGACCAACAATGACATATTGTGTGTGTTTTGGAATAAAAGATTTGGCCACTTAAACTATGGTACCTTCTCTTTTATGAAGGACATGGTGGTTGGATTTTTCGACTTCAAGGTTGAGAAGTGAGGAGTGAAGGGATGTGCCCTTGCTAAGAATGACAAGCTTGCTTTCCCAAACAATGAGCATATATCAAGAGGGATTCTTCCTTTAGTTCATTTAGATGTTTGTGGACCCATGCCATCAACTTCGTTGACATGTAATATTTATTATATTACTTTTATTGATGGTTATTCCAAGAAAACATGGATATTTTTTATGAATACCAAGAATGAGGTCTTTAGTTGGTTTTAAGAGTTCGAAGCTCTTGTTAAGAACTAATGAGGTAGGAATATCAAGGTACTAAGATTGGGTAATGGAGGGGAGTATACATGTAGTGACTTTGATTCCTTTTGCAGAAAAGCAGGGATCAAGAAGGAGTTGATAGTATTGTATGATTTGCAACTGAATGGGATTGCTAAAAGGAAGAATAAGCTTATAGTAGAGACTACTAAGTGCAAGGTTCATGCCTTATATTTGTCCATGTTCCTTTGGGTAGAAGCTTGTTTTACTATAGTCTACATATTGAATAAATGTCCTCACAGGGTGTTGAACAACAAAACTCTTAAGGAAGCCTTCACAGGGAAGAAACCAAATATTCTCATTTAAGAGCATTTGAGAATTTGGTTTGCATTCATGTTACAGGAGACGAGGACAAAGCTTGAACCCTCCAACTTGAATTATATTCTATTTGGCTACAATGAGTCCTCCAAGGCTTACAAGATTTATGTTCCTTCTCAAAGGAAGATAATAGTCATCTAATTGTGAAGGTAGACGAGGATGCATGGTTTTCTTTGCCCTACGAGCCCCTAGTGTTGATTGAGGAGGAGACAACACTTCTCGCCCTAATTGTTTATCTACAAGGAGTTCAAGTGTGAGTTAGACAAGTTCTAGCATAGGCACAAACACTGTTTTACCTTCTAGCATAGCCAAGAAGTCAAGGTGGATTACACAAACTTTGGAAGAAGCAATGACCAAATTGATGCTCCATATACTTCTTTTCGATTTAGCCATTCTTTTAAAAATTCCCTAGTTATGTTGCATTAGTGTTTTCCATTAATGATACAAAACCTTCTAATTTTGAGTAGGCAACATGAAAGGTAGTATGTTAGGTTGCCATAATGGAGTAATATAACTTTGTCATGAAGAATAATGTATGGGATTATTGTCAAGCGCAAAATGGAAACCAATGGTGGATTACAAGTGGCTGTCCAAGTTGAGGCATGTAGTTGATGACAATGTTGAGAAGTATAAGTATTGGTTTGTAGCTAAAGGACTCTGCCAAAAAGAGGGAGCTGACCATGATGAGACTTTTGCTCCAATCACCAGGTACACTTCTACCAATACCATTATTTCTTGAACCTCTATTTTTGATCGGTAGCTATATCAAGTGAATATTAAAACAACCTTAATGGCTTGATTAACGAAGAAGCATACATTAATTAGTCGAGAGGGTTTGAGATGCATGGGAAAGCCATGAGATACCCATCTCTGTAGATTGAAAAAGGTCCTTTATGGGATGAAACAAGCACTCTGGGCTCGGGACTCTAGGATTGATGAGTACTTGTTAGGTTTAGGCTTCGCCAAAATTTCCATAGATCCTAATTTATATTATTTATTTGATAGATTTGTTTTACTTGTTTTGCTCCTATGTGTAGATTATTTGATACTTACAAGGAGTTCAAAGAAGCTCATTGCAAGGGACAAGGCTATATTAGCATAAGCGTTAGAAATGGAGGATATTGGACTCATGCAGTATTTCTTGGGTCTAGAGGTATGGTAGGTTGTAGGTAAAGTGTTCCTTGGGCAAGGAATTACATAGTTGAGATCTCAAAGAGGTTGCACATGATGGACACTTATGATGCAAAATCTGAAGTTGCATGGTGACTTGGAGTTAGATTTGATAGATTGTTCCCTGTATAAATAATTAATTGGATCTTTGATGCATCTACTTGACTCTAGTTAACACTAGACCTAGTATATGCTTTATGGTGAACACCTTGAGCAAGTTCATGGTTAAGCCAAGGCAGATTCACTAGATTGTTGCAAAAATCTAAAGGGCATACTGTATTTTGTATAGTTGATTTTGCATAGATTTGTTGATTTTTCCTATGTAGGAGATGAATGTGGCAGTAAGAGTACATTAGGATGTTATTTTAGTTTGGGTTTAGGAGTAATTTCCTTGTTTAGCAGGAAGCGAGCTTTAGCAACATGGAGTTTAGTTGCAGTAGGGTTCATGGTAGCCAATGCTGCTAGTTGTAAAGCCATCCGACTTTAGACGCTGATTGTAAAGTTGATATGTGAGTTGTTGGAGCCTACTATGATCTATTGTGACGATTAAAGATGTATTAAACTTTTTGAGGATCTAGTATTTCATGACTGTTCCAAAAACAATGGCATCGTGTGCCATTTTCATTAGGATAGAGTTTAGAAGGGAGTAGTCTCTAGAGTTTGTTTGGATATAATAGTAGATTGCAGGTGTTCAAAGAGCTACTGGGTTTAGTTGAGAACACTTTCCTTGGTAAGAGTGAGTTTTAGAATATGTATCTTGTACAATCTTCTACAACAAGAACAACAACAAGAAGATGCATAACAGATTTGGGCACCTTCTCTACAACAGTCGCAAGATTGATATGACATTATAATGAGGGTGTAGGCGCAGTGATAGAAGACTAGGGTAGAAGTCTAAATTTAGAACATATGCATGCATATATTTGTAAATTTAGTGCTAACTTTAGATATATGGATGAAATTCTCTCTCAACTCTAAATAAAGCGTTGAGTAGTCCTATTTTAAGCTAGTAGATGGATTGGGATAAGGTTTTAAACAATGTTATGAACATCTTGATAACATCTCAATTTTATCAAGAAATCATGATTTTTTGGCCTAGCCGATGTTTGCCAATTTGTATGAAATTTTCCCGATTTTTGCGTTTTTTTGGTTTTTTGAACCCTTGCCAATTTTATCTCGATGCCGATGTTCACAACATTGGTTTTAAATAAGCACTGAGTTTAGTTTTATTTTGAGCCAACTTTCTATTTTGACCTATTTTTAAGTTTTTAAACCCTTAATGTATGACTTTCTTAGCTCTATAAGAAAAAGAGAGATAGGGCTTTAATGATTGAGTTAGTTGTTAGTAGATTAGGGTTTTTCTTGTACCAAACTTTTTATGTTACAAATCCATGAGTTGTAGGGGTAGGCGTTTATAGTCATCTATTAAGGTCTAAGTAACCCGACACGAGGATTCAGGATTCGTAGGATATGGGGATTCGAGTGTTAGATTCAGACACGTTGACCCCCCGAACAAGACACGTAGGATTTGTTATATATATATATATATATATATATATATATATATATATATATATTATATAAAAATTAGATATTTTTACACAAATTCTCATTAATGATACAAATTCATTGATTTCAAACATAGATCTTCATCTAGACGTAAGTTTTATTGTTTACAAAGTAAGTTAGTAACATTATAACATGCATAATACATACAAAATTCAAATACATGTCATATAAACGATAAATGATAAATCAATGAATCATAAATTCTAAATCCATAAATGATAAATCATAATACATATTCAATTCACCAATGATCTAATAGGAGAAAGACAAGATAGTAAGATAAAGACATTGATAGCTATAGTTTTCTCATTAAGTCATCAAATCAAAATAGAAAATACAAAACAACTACAGGTATACAAGCCTCAAGGCAGTAGGTAGCCCATGACTCATGAGTCATCATCAGAATCAACATCATTGTCCTCATCATCATGGTCACCACTGCTCTCCTTTGCATCCTCCTCCTCCTCTGTATCAATAGTCACCTCTGCATCCGCTGGTGTGGAGGATGACCCATCTACAATATCACCGTCATCAAATCTAATAGGCTCTAGCATTGGATCATTGAGATCCATGTTGGCCAATGCTAACTCAACACTGCTGTCCAGATCCATATCATCAGGAAAGATATCCCACATCTTTGTCTTTCCCTTCAACCATTCTTCCCTCTGCTTGTAAATAAGATGAAGGTTGGCATGCACATACACCATTGTCTCTGCCGTGGACTGCTCAAGCCTGCTCTTCTTCACACTATACAAATTCCCATATGTGCTCCAATTCCTCTCTCAACAAGAGGATGAAGTCACCTGAGAGAAGAGCCTCATGGCTAACAACTGAAGAGGGGGGCTTGTTGCCCCGTGATTTGCCCACCAAGAATAGGGCTTCTTAGCCCCCCTGTCTCTAATCACATCATATCTTGCAAATCGACTAGTGCCGGTGGAAAAGTATGCAAAGGCATCCTCCACCTCATCAAGCAATGCTTTATCCTGAAAAACCCACCTGAATGCATCTTTCCTCCCCTGTGAGATTTCACCATCCATGTGAGGAGGCAACTTGCAGGAAGGTCCACCATTCAGCCACTCATGGTTGTGGTATTTTGGGTTCAATGAGTAAGTCAAACAATGTGAAGGTGTGCAATTCTTGTCCCATATGCTGACAAAGAATATCTTGTATAGTACCACAGAGGGCCTCTGGTGATGTCTCATACTCGGGGCACTCATTCTGTAGAATAATGCTCCTCACAGACTCAATCATGGAATCCCATCCCTCATAAACCTCTCCTAGGATGGCTTTGTCTATATCTGTAAATCGAAGCAAATAAATGATAGGGTCCATGATCTGAATAATTAGATCTACCCTCTCCCACCAAACATCATCTAACACTTTGTCCTTCACTCTTTTAGAGGCTAGTTGATTTGTCTTTCTCCAAAAAGATCAAAACTCAAAAATAACCATGGCCCCATGAGCGGTCTTGACCTCCCTCAACCTCTTCAACATGATGAATGAAGAGGCAAACCATGTATCAACAATCTCCAACAATGATAGGTTGCTGTACTCCTTGTAGATAATGAGGGAATTTGTATGATTTTGCACAAAGTTACGAATATGTCATGCATCCTCAATAATGTTACCAATCCAAAGCACATCAAAAGAAATGGATTTCAGTGCTAAGTTCAATGAATGGATAATGCAAGGTGTCCAGAACACTTGTGGATATTTAGCTTCCACAATCATGTCAACAACCTTGCAAACAGGTGCATTATCTGTAATGATTTGCATAAAAGAATCAACACCTACATCTTCAATAACTTTAATAAACAACTCACCCATAAATTGTGCATCCCTGTATTCTTAAAGTGTATCCACTGCTTTCAAGAAAACTGGACGATTATAGGAAGACTCCATGAAGTTGATGAGTGGGTGTTGTGCTAGATCTGTCCATCCATCAAAAACAATGCTAACCCCAGATGTTGGCCATGATGCTTTAATAGGTTCAAGCATTTTTTGCACCTCTTTTTTTGCCTTCGTCAACAATGTGGTTCTATGCTTCTTTGAACCATGAGGCACCTACCATGATGGAGACCCGTGAGTTAGAGCTCGACACATCTCAATAAATAGAGGTGAGCATGCAACATTAAAGGATATGAAGTTTTGATAGAAAAAGAAGGCAATGGCGAGATCAAGCTCTTCCCGTTTCTCTTTTTGAAAAATCTTGTCCATTGGACCAAGTGAAATTGTCTTTCTTTTTGCTGCTTGTCTCCCAATAAACTCTCAAATGGAAATTTGGTGGTGCCTTTCCTAAAAAATGGAAGGGGGTCATCACTCTTGGTTTTTCTTGATTTTGCAGCAGCATTTTCCATACCAGCAGTGAACTCTTTTTCCATTTATTTCCTCTTTTGTAAATGAGCTTGTGCACAAGTTCTAACTCCACAACCTGGTAAAGCCAACAAATGACCTTTCACACGAAAATATGTGCTTGTGAAAGTACTGTGGCAAAAGTTGCATCTCCAATGCACATTGCCTTCTCCCTTCCCCTCGTTGCTTGGCCCATCCCCTATTGTGACATATTTCCACAAGGGATATTTCTTAGTGTTACCTTTAGGAGGAAGTCTTCCCTCAACATTACTTGCAACAGACTCTGATGATATTGGGGGAGGAGGGGCATCTCCAATGGGGACATTCTTCCCCTTCCTTTGCCCCCTAGCTGCTTCCCTTGATTGAGCCATGAATACTGTTAAAAAAAATAAACAAAACATGCATAAATTTGTAAAAGAAATGCATCTACAAACTGTTCTAATATAAATGCAAAAGAATAGAGATGAAATGCACTTACCTGGTGCTTGAATCTCCTTGAAAGCACTCCAAACCCTTGGCTCCTTGCTCCAAACTTCTAACAACAAACCCACAATTCACTATTTGCAAAAGGAATGAGAGAAAATAGTAAAGAAAAATAGGAATGCACCATTTTTAATGGTCTGCAGGTTCCTTTTCACCGAATTCGAATCCAGGTTTCGGGACACGACCTGGATTCGAGCGTGTCCCGTTAAGACACATCGTGTCCCGAAAATAGGATTCGAATTAGGTCGAATCATGTCTGATTCGTAGGATTCAGAGACTTGAGGAAAAAACAACGAATCCCATTTCATTGATTAAGGTTAGGCACATTTTTCTACAATATATGTTTATAAATTATTACATCTAGCATTTAGAGTTGTTTTGGTAGGATTTTAGTTTCCTGTAGGAATTGTAGTGCAAAATCTATACCATGTGTTAGAAAGTTTAACCTTATTGTATTTTTACTTTGTTTTTGCTATTTTGTCTAACGCTGACTTAATCAACCTATCGAGGTTAGTGCCCTTTCGATAAACATTTGTTGCTCAATGTGTACATCCCTATAATTATCTCTTTACTAAATACCCACTTCTTTTTCTCTTTAATTTCTTTCAAAGTCTCCTAAATTTTGAAAGCAAGCATAATGACATTCTGGTTAGAATTCTAGTGATAAGGTGAATTCTTAAACATGATAATTACTTGTGAGCATTATTATAGTTCTTTTCCATTAGTTAGTTAATCTTTTTCCTCAAGCGATTATCATTAGATACAATATACAATACATTAAAGATCATAGTGTACAAGAGATAAGAGATACAAGAAGTTAGGCTCCAAGCCAGGGAAAACCCCACACAGGGGGAAAACCTATCAATCCTTTCCTTATAGAGTCAAGAGTAATCCAAGTCAAATACATATGCTTTAGTAACTAGCTCCTTCCATTGCCAAGTCAACCCTCCATTTAGCCCATCATATGCGATCAAATTGTCCTCAAAGAGCCAAATATATGTCTTCAACAGAAGCATGAACTCTGTTTATTATTCCAGTCTAATGAAGAGGTAATACCATAGTCTTCTTTTCATCAATAAAGCTTCCGAAATTGAGATATACTAGCGTCAAAAATCGGGCCTCTGTGCCATCATATTCTCAGATTAGTGTGCTTGAGAGCGTGTATTATAGAACTCGGATAGACCAGACTTCTTCTGCTTCAAAATTCAGACCATATTACTTCAAAACTTTTTACTATTTACCTTCAGAAGACCACCAAACTTCCACAAATAATACACAAACTTGTTTCTAAATGGATGAGCACGCTGGCCTATATATAGTGTTTCCCAAGTCTGTAAGGGTGCTTCATCATATTGAGTCAACTTGTTTTCTAGGAGAGCTGGCTTGGCAATTTGGAGGACAAATATCACTTATAAAATCTAATTTTTCTTTTCTTTCAATTGTCCAAATGGGACATAATACAATTCAAATTTTCTCTATGACAAATAAATCATTTCTTCATGTAATTATGAAGACCGAACCTAGTTATAATTTCCAACACACCCTCTTAAGTAAGGAGGTATTCATAATGATTCAACCTAATATTCTCATTTATAAGAAATGATCCAGATTGATAAACATCAATGATGATAGTATCATCATAACCAACACTGTCACAATAGGCCTTGACAGGTACACTCTATCTCTCCACAAGATCAGAGCACAATGTTGGGAGGCATTCATAGAACACCACACTGCCTCTTTGAGGCACATAATCCACATAGGAAATGTTTGTCCACAAGACCATTCTTTATCCAAGTCCACATACTTGAGTTAAGATGTCAATCCTAATCCACCATAGTACATGACTTATAAATGTCTCTCCAAGATGCTTATCCAATCCACCATTCTCCTTGTCCATGTCCATGTACTTGACTTAGGATTTCAATCCTAATCCATCACAGTACATGGCACAAGGAGAACCAAGTGTCCAACCTCACTCCCTCTCAACCTGAGAGGAGAAATCCATACTCACTCCCTTGTAAATAAGGGAGAGTGCATCAACAATACTTAGCTTGTGTCAGAAGTACTCATACTTCACTTACATCAGCGAGCTCTTATTTCGTGGAGATTTGTTGTAGCTTCCTCAAGCAACCCTCTTATCATTGAGTTTGCTTCTCTGTAACTTCTGAACAGGGGCTCCAAATTGCTAAGAAATCAAGGGCAGCTAGATTAGATTGATTTCTCTTACTTTGATAACTGCGTTTGATGTTCTTTTACTTCAATTTGATGTAATTGTAATTAAATTCTTGTTTCACTTGATTATTATTGTGTTCTTATCATCAAACAACTACCAAACTATGAAGATCAATGAGACAAGAGGACACAAAATATAAGCTGCTAGCCAGGGCCAAAACCTCTTTTCTTGAGAGGAAAACCCACAATAATTATTCTCTTCTTATAGAATCTTCAAATGACGAATTCCAAGACCTAAGGCCCTTGACAAATACCCCTCCAAGACCAAGTCAAACTTCTCCTTGATGAATTTGCTTCTCACAAAGTCAACCCAAGTCAAACTTGCTTAACAACAACTGCAACTTCTCATTCGACTGCAATTTCAAACCTGCAATTTCTAACTATAATTTTCGGCCTTTCTGCAAAAACCTAGCTCGCACTTGTGGGAAAAGATGGTAAAATATGTCTCTTTTTTCCTGTTGAAGAATCTAAGGCAAGATAATATTAATGATTCTTCTAACTATGGTAACTGCTTGTGATGTCTTTTTACTTATTAGGATTATCTTCTTCTTCTTATTATTATAGTGTGTTCTTCAATCATCAAACAACTAACAAAACAAGAAGATCAAAAAGATACAAGTACACAAGATGTAGACTCCAAGCCAGGGAAAAACCTCTCATCTTGAGAGGAAAACCCTTCAATCTCTTCTTATAGATTCTTTATTGACGAATACCAAGACCCTTGACCAACACTGAAGCCCTTCCAAGACCAAGATCAACTTCTCAAGAATGTGCTCACTTCACTGCTTTCCAAAGCCAACAAAATCTCTTTCGACAGCACTACTTCGACCTCCAACCACAACTTTTTGGCCCTAACTACAAATCTTCAACTTGCTTGGGGAGCTACTTCTTCCCTAGTAACTTGAATTTCAAATTGATCCTTTTTGACACTTGATTGTGACTCCTTTGACGACTGTAATTTTCTGCAATAAATGATGCCTTAGATCCTTCGCATGTGTGGGATAATGTAGCCCTAAAATAGTCCTTAAGACTTCGGTCTTCTTGTTTTTATGTTCTCCTCTTCTTCGCTAGTTATAAAGCTTATATTTCCTTTTTTGATTGAAATTCTTGGTGATCTTTTCAAATGAGGTCGAGCTTCTATATATATAGGCTTCTTGTGAGGTCGAGTTGCCCTTCGTGAGGCTGACTTGTCTTCTGTAGGATGACTTTTCTTCTTAATGGCTGACTTGGTCTTGGAGGGAGAATTTTGACTCTTTTACTTGCAATAAATTCCTTTGACTTGATACATGATTCCCAATAGTGTCTTTTACATATTACAATGACTCTTTGACTTATTTGACTTAATGCCAAAGCCCTAGAAGCACACAATGGGTGCTTGACCTAAAACAAGTTATCCTAGAGCATGGAATATGTTGTTTGTTCAGATACAGTTCCTAGCAAAATCATCTACTGTATATGTGAAAAATTTTGTTGGAAAAAATTATTTGACACCTTTGAAAAATTTGATTTGCAAGCTATGATATGAGAAGAAGTGGAAATATCTGAAGATGATGTATCTTCAATTTTCAACATGTACAGACTTAAACTTGATGGCTACTATTTAGATCCCTTCTCTTGCTGATTTATTTCCGGATTTGCATGAAAATTTTGATTTGGAAGCTTCCGATAGGCCCAAAGGTTATCCTCAATTTCTTGAGCGTCAATGAACATTTACTCCAGGGTTTTGGATCCCCTCTCCTTGAGATAAAATGCTACATTAGGATGAAGGGCTGCTAAATAGTATATTATGGTAGTAGCCTCAGAAAGGCGAATTTCTTTGGGTATGATGAAGTAAATTTTTTGAAATCTCCTGTTAAATTTCTTACTGTTTCATTGCTTCTCCTATGCATTGTATACAATTCAGAAAGATATTGCTCATGAGATTTGTGTTCACCCGAGTACCTTTGGAAAATATCTTCAAATTCTAGCCATGAAGTGATTGTATTTGGCCTTAAACATTGAAATAGTTGTTGAGCATCTCCCTTTAATGAATGACAAAACAACCTCAAAGCCACTTCTTCATGAATAATTTCAAACCTGTCCAGATGGCATTAAAAATCCATCACATGATGCTTTGCTATAATACAACCTTCTCCACTGAAATGAGGCATATATTTAAAACATCTTGGAGGGTAATCATGAAGAATAGGTGGCAGCTTGAGGGGCTTAATTTATTTTTATTTTTATTTTTTTATTTTATTTATTAGGCCGGATTTTGAATTGAATGTTAGAGGGTTGTTTAGAAGAGATAATAGTGACTGTCAAAGGAGATGGTGAACCAAAACTTTCATGTTCAAGTTGACAAGATTGGGGATTTTGAGGAGGGATTGTAATGCAATCATGATTTTGATCATTTAATTCAGAAGAAGGAGCAAGATCAAGATTTGTAATACAAGAAGACGATGATTCCTCTTGCTTCAAAGAAAACTGTGCAGTTGAGGGTTTAGACTGATCATAATATACAAGACATGAAATGATCCTCGTGACATGTACGGGAAAATAGATAACAAAAGTGGTAACAAAGAATAAAAATTCTTTTAAAAATTTCAGTGTCTAGTACCTGGTCTTTCCATGCAAAATTTTCTCTCTAGTAAAATATTTTTTAGTAGAGTCGCTAGATGAATAATTAATAACCAAGCTTCGATATCTAAATTTTGTTCTCCATCAAGAAATAAATCTCATTACCCAGGGAAAAATAACCTCATTTCTCCATTCCCCAACAACGATGCCAATTTGATGTTGCTTCCTCAGAGACAGTTTCTCGCTGTAAGGGAACTAGTCCTTGGGACATCTCAAGTTTGATGAAAATTGTGAAAATCAGTGGCCGTAGGGATAGGCCATGATGATTTTCAAATGAATCTTCTAGTTTTGAAATCTATCTTTTAAACCAAATTGGCCAAGACCTTATTCGCTCCGATGGATATGTAATAATACCAAGCTACACATAACTGAAAATTGTAAGCTTAGAATTAGTATTACATCTAAATTTGTGGATGAAGTTGAACTAGATGTGGTTCCATTAAATATTTGTGGAATTGTGCTTGGAAGTCCTTACTTGTTTGACAATAAGGCTATTTACTTCAGGAAAGAAAACATGTATCACCTTTTCAAGGACATAATAGAGTGAATCATCCAAGCTCATCATATGAAAGATGATTCCTCACTGGTAACCACAAGGCATTTTATTGTGATGAGCTAGGTGCAGAGAACAAGGTGGACAAATACCAGACAAGTTGGGAGGCAATAATTGCACTTGGTGTTTGAGTAAAAGCCTTTCGGAGGTCCAAAAGCCTCTCAGTGGGGAGGAATGATCTGACAGGATCTTAAAAAAGCCTCAAAATTCAAAATTTCTAAACCTTAATGGAAACAACACCATGTCGAAGAGCTCGACGAGATGATTCCAACACAACTTGAATTGTGTCAAATAGACTTCGTACTTGAAAGTTATCGCGTTTTGACATTCAGAACAAACAGGGAAAAAGTTGGCAAGGTTGCCATGTGGCAATACCAAGAGGTGCCATGTGGCACTATAGGATTTTGATGTGGTATGTTTGTATGATGATGTGGCGATGCCTCGAGAGGGCACGCGACAGGTGGCCATTGGCATCTTACATGGCAAGACAGGTGGCATCTTTTGTGGTTGATACGTGGTAGGCAGAGGATGATGTGGCAGGCATAGAAAGTGACATGTGGCTGAGCTAGAAACACATGGCAGGGGATTGGGCATTGAGTTGGCATGATTCATGAGTGGCAAAAA
Organism: Pinus taeda; assembly: GCA_000404065.3. NCBI lineage: Eukaryota > Viridiplantae > Streptophyta > Pinopsida > Pinales > Pinaceae > Pinus > Pinus taeda. Next base: position 127,702 of record APFE031092074.1, on the reverse strand, counting down.
ATGGAAAAATTATTGTGTGCCATGTTCCATCTCCGAAATTTCACCATGGCGCGAGTCAAAGTTTAGTGGATAAAAGGAATGGGTGGATTGGTTGAGATTTGAACCCATAACCTCTCAGATATATGGTAGAGGTCCAACCATTAGGCTAATGGTTGGTGGTTAGTTGGTTGAGAAATTCACTATTATAAAAATGTTATAACGCTTCGTGCCAATGGTGGAGGCCGTGGGTTCGACCGCGGGACCTTCAGAAACCAACACCAACCAAAGAATTGCAGTGTTGTTCATGTGATTGGGCCGCCACGTTACAACCAACAATTTATGTAATATGATTTAAAATATGTTATATGGTTGGATAACCATACAAGGTTGGATACGAAATGTGCCGACAGGCCTATCATTTGGTGTAATATTATTTACAGGGGTTGACAACATCATATATAGTATGGGTAAGGCATGACAATCCGTGGGCACGACCTCGTGTCTGTTGGCCACCAAAATTTTATATATTAAAATACATGCCAATGCGACACAATTTTATGTTGTGAAAACATATCAGAGCCAAACCTTTTGAATAATGCATTTAAGCTTGTATTTTTGTAACCAAGTGGTATTTTGGAGTTCGAATTGGCAGTGACTGAAGGAGTTCCTTTAGTGGTATTTCAAAACTACTTCCTGGAAACATGGAGCTCTGTTTATTGCAAGTTTTGGAGGCAAAATTGCTTTGTAATCAAACTTTTTGGGAGCATTAATAAAGAGGCCACTTCCTTGGAGGCAGGACAAATGTAGTCCACACTAAACGAATTCCGTTATCAATTGGTTGTCTTTCTGATTTCTTCTTTTCTCGATCTTCTATGTTTTCTTATTATTTTCAGCTTCATTTAGTCCTTTATGCTTGGAGTTAATTAATTGTGCTCACACTTTAAAGTTTTAAACTGGTTTAATTAATCATTCACACTTGAACATTCTTACAAACCTAGTCACGTTAAAAGATCTAGATAAAGCTAGGACTTTCATTGTTTTCCATAGCTAGTGATTTGGAGAACTAAAGGATTGTATTAACCTTGAGTCTATGGTATGTGTGAAAATTTACAAGTCTAATTGTAGCAACGAGAAATTTATTCTTCTAATTGTAAATTAATTATTTAGCTTATTTTCTACGACGAATATCGAATAAATCATGCTGCAATGTTTCACCATAAAAAATATTGTGGAAAGTAAAATGCTGGAAACATAAAAAATGCTAGCACACACACATAAAAATGACAATTATTTTTGGACAATTTTCCTTAGAAAAACCCAAGGTGGAAAAACCGGTGCCACAACTGAGGGTTTTATTATGCAACAATGAGAAATTTCGAGTACAACTGGATGCCCAAAACTGGCAATCCTCTTCAAGATAAATTGAGCACAAAAATTAGTGAGATAAATTCTTGCCTCACTCGACATTGATCCAACTCTACAACTGGCACAAATATGTCACACACGAAAGCTCTTGCGTTAGCCTTTGCATCACTCTTGTGCAGGGCCTCGAACACTTTGTCTAGAAGCTGCTTTGATCAAACCATCCTGCCCATCTCAACCTCTGAGAATGACTCAATGACCCTTCTAGATATTCTCTTGGCCTCCAGCAATTGAATTGACTCTTTGTTTGGCCAAATCGAACTCTGCCTCTGAAGCTTCTGCGTAGGCCCTTCTCAACCCCACCGAGAAAACTCGACCCTCATGTAGCTAACTCTCTGGAACTAGAAAACTTCCCCCAGACTCACCAATTTTTCCCCACACTGTCTTTGTGTCCCCTCTCTGGCTTGAACATCTCTTTGCTGATTCACTACAGCTGGGAAACTCGACCTCTGCAAAGGAATTCACCAAGTGTGTTCTCCATCAACTCCATCAACCTCCTCTTATAATCTTTGGTTGAGACTTCAATGACCAAGATTAAATCTTAATCAATGGTTAAGATCATCTTTAAGTCGATCCATGTGAGTTTCTAGAGAATTCTTACCTTTCTCAAATAATTTCTATTGATTAACCAGTTCTCCCAAGTTAGACCTAGGAAAATTTAAATGATGGTCAATTAATTTAGTTGAGCTATCTCTAAGTTGAATTTCTAGAAACAATTTATGGGTTTTCGTGATCTCCTATGTTTTAGCCTCTTCTCAAAGTTTCAGACTAGAGCACCATCTGATGCTATAAAAATTAACACTCCCTTTTAGCAAGGAAGGTGTTCTACTGTTGCACTCTTACAACACCATATCTCTGCATCATCCTCCCATACACGCTGTTGATGTCTGATAGCTATAGTTGCCTGCCATTGTCCATCAACTACTATGCTAACTTTAATTCATCTGCATTGCAACCCAACTAACACTCCCTCTCATTGTCGCTGAAAATATTGCAACTGAGAAGCATCCAAAATACTAAATATTGAGTTAACTATCTCTGTGCTACAATTATCTCTTGAGTCTCTGACTGCTACTAGCCTCTGCATTGTCCACTGGAAAATCTGCGCTGTTGTTTACTCTGCACTGTGCCTCTTGCACTGCTATCAACACTGCTCTGTGCCCCTCAAGATTTGACTGCAACTAGTCTTCATCTGTCACCCTGGAATTGACTGCACCAACTGACCTGATCCTCCTGTTACTGAATACTGTGGGCCCCTGTAGCTAGGGTAATGATCTGTGTGGAAGCACATGTTGATGCTACCCTTAATGGATCTTGCCCAACTCTTTGCAGCTCTAAACCTTGATCTAATCATATTGTTTCTGCTATCTTTGGATTGTTACTGCAACCAGTGTTCCACGGGGACATGTTCCCCAGGGTGGGGGATGTGCCTCGACGCTCCCCCATGCTTCGGGGATGGGGAAACTCCTGGGGAAACGTTCCCCCCACGTCCCCTTTTTCGAGAAACTTCGGGGGGACATTTTTCTGGTGATGACCGCAACTCCTTTGCGGGGGGACAGGGGGACGTTAACAGGATGCATATGCGTCTCCCCCATTTTTTAGTCTAATATTTTTTATAAAACATAAAAGGAATACAATTTTAAATATTTGAAAAAATGAAAAAAATGAAACTATATTAAAACTTAAAACTTGTTAAAACTTAAATTTAAAAAATAAAAACAAAAAAATTAAATTATATTTAAAATTTAAACTTAAAAAATAAAATAAAAACAATAACAAAAATAAAGAACTTAAGTATATTAAAACTTAAGACTTAGTATTTATTAATATTATTTAGTAATTTTTGACAAATTTACTAGTATTCACAACTACTTTTAGTTTAGTATTCCATGGCTATTTTAGACTTCAACATAATGTCAATGTCTTTGCCATACGATGAATTTACTTTTTTCATTTTTGAAATTTGATGCGTATTGCATAGTTTCATTGTTCAAATGATGAATTGATTAATTTAATTTAGATGTCCTTGCATCATGCCAAATGGATTGAATTTAGATATATATAATATATATATATTATATATATTATATATAATTTTTAATAATTTTATAATTTATAATTTTAATGACTATGATGTCCCCCCGTTTCCCCGAAAATTCCCTAAATTTTGGGGTTGCTTATATACACCCCCCTTGTGCATATCCCCGCTTCCACGTTTCCCTGTCCTCGAAACTCTATGGAACATTGGCTATAATACTACAATAATGAGTTTGATCTCACTAGATCCTGAAGTGCTAGCTTCCATAGGGCCACTCCCTCTGAAGCTAGACTCCCTTTGAGTCTCGATATCCCTATGGGAAATCTCTCTGCTCTCTCTTGGTAACTCACATTGTCCTCCTGCACTAGAAACTAGACTTCGTAGCTCTGTGCTGGGAATCTTCTGGCTGGAATTGCACCTACATACTGTAGCTGGGAAATTCACACTACCCGTGTCACTGCAACTAGCTCTGCAACTGTCTCACATGTACTCACTGCAACTAGCTCTCCAACTGTCTCACGCGTATTGACTAGGACTAGCTCCGTGGACACTAAATCCTACTACTATGATACTGTGAGCTCTTGCAGCAAAGGTGATGGTCTCGCTGCAACAATCTGGAATTGATCTGACTGATCTCCTTGTTGAAATTGTGTTGGACCCTGCCCATCTAGCACACTGGAGTCTCATACTTCTAGATCTGGTGCCCCACTATCTCCTTTCGGTCCTAGTCCCTGGCTTGGAGCCTTTTTCACTTTGCAACTCACAAGGATAACTCGTAATTCCTCCGACACCTGTCTCTAACCACTGGAATTCGATCTGTTGCTTAGATCTCCATTCTCACTAACTCGCATGGCTTTGGCAATCTTGTAAAACCATCTGTAGAAAGCTGCAAAATTTGCGAGCCTCAAAATCTGGGAAATAAACAAGAATCTCCTCATTTTCTTTTTCGGCTGCCTGCTATGCTACTTGCACTCCCTCCTAGAATGCACACTTATGCGTGCTACTACTTCCTTCTACAATTAGAAATCACAGATTTCTCTTGGAATCGGATCTGGAAACCCTTTGAGAAATTCCTCTGTGTGCTTTTCTCTTCCACACGACACTAGTTCTGCTACTGCGAAACTGTTGCAAAAAACATTTGCGTCTAGATCAAGAATCTGCTCTGTGAAAATACTGATCTGCTCACCTACTGCCTGCTGGAATTGTTTCCACGACAAATCAACCCTTCCTACATAAAGCCACTGGAACTTTGATCCCTTGCACCACCTGGCTAGGCATTGCATAACCCCTTGGAAGTTCATGTTGCTACTCCCTCTGAGCCACAAAATTCTCCCTCTTCGTCTTTGAGCCTCTTGTCTGTCAACTGTGCTCTAATACCATGCGAAAATTTACATGTCTAATTGTAGCAACTAGAAATTTATTCTTCTAACTATAAATTAATTATGAAGTTTATTTGCTACAACAAATATCAAATAAATCACACTGCAATTTTTCACCATAAAAAATACCGCGGAAAATAAAATGTTGGAAACTGAGAAATTGCTAGCACACATAAAAATGACATTTATTTTTCGACAATTGTCCTTGAAAAAACCCAATGTGGGAAAATTGGTGCAACAACTGAGGGTTTTATCACGCAGCAGTAAGAAATTATGAGTACAATTGGATGCCCAGAATTGACAATCCTCTACAAGATAAACTAGCCACAAAAATTACTGAGACAATTCTTGCCTCACCCGACACTAATCTAGCTCCACAACTGGCACAAACAAGACACACTAAGCCCCTGAGTTAGCCTCTTGTCACTCTTGCACAAGGCCTCGAAATGCTCTCCTTGGAAGTTGCTCTGATCAAGCCGTCCCTTAATCTATGAGAATGACGCGCTATCCCTTCTGGAAATTCTCTTCGACTCCAGCAATTGAATCGACTCTCTATCTGGCCAAATCGAACTCTTCCTCTAAAGCTTCTGCACAGGCCCTATGCTACCCCATTGAGAAAACTTGGCCTTCCTGTAACTGACTCTCCGGAATTGGAAAACTTCCTCCGGACTCACCGACTCTACAAAGGAATTCACTCTCCAAGTGTGTTCTCCTATTAGAATATGCAGTTGAGACTTCAATGACCAAGATTAAATCTTAATTGATCGTTGAGATATCTCTAAGTCAATACATGTGAGTTTCTAGAAAATTTTTACCTTGTCTAAATTAATTCCTATTAATCAACCAATATTCCTAAGTTAGACTTTACGAAAAATTTAAATGATGATCAATTAATTTACTTGAGCTATATCTAAGTGGAATTCCTAGAAGCGATTTCTGAGTTTTGGAGATCTCTTGTGTTTTAGCCTCTCCACAAAGTTTGAGACTAAAACACGACCCAATGCTACAAAAACTATAGTGTGTACATCAAATTCATCTTGTACATATATGAAGTTTTCAATGGTCAAAAATCGTCTCTATTGAAGAGTGAAACATTGCCTGGGAGGACATTTGGCCAACACTTTGTGTTGATGTCTAGTTCCCGAAGTAGGAAGGGTGGTGTTGGTCATTAAGCTCTGACCTCAGATATACACCTAGATCCCTGGGTTGATGGTTAGAAAGTAAATTTGATGGTACCTAGAGAGGTTGAAAGATTTATTCCATCTTAGTCCCACTCGGATAGATTTCCCTGGTCAGGAATCTAGTCTGTGGCATTGCGGTGCCTAAACTATTGAGAGACCTTGGATGTATTTCCCTGGTCAATAATCTAGTCCATGGCATTGCGGTGCCTAAACTTCTTCATAGATTATGTGTTTCGAGCTCTTCCATATACCTCTATGGTTATATGTAAATATGAATACCTCCCTAGTTAAGAGGGAGTGTTGAAGAATGTAACTAAGTTCGGCCTTCATAATTGTACTTGAGTCAAAACATAATATATTTGTCAAAAGAAAGAAAATATATTTATTATTATTAATTGAATTGATTTGTTAAAGAATAGGTTTCATGCTTAGGTCAATTGTCATAGGTCAAGCCTCCATTGTAGGCTTTAGTTTGATTTATTTAAGTCAAAGTCAATTCTTGTTTGGTCAAAGACTCCTCCATCAAAGTCTCCTTGCTATTGGCCTCAAGTAAATCATTTTCAAGTTAGCCTCTTCATCTAGTTGTCCTACAAGTCGGCCTAAACATAAAGACACTTCTCTTCAAGGATTCATGTCGACCTATTTCACATGGAAACAACTATATATATAACCCTAAAGACTTCGCTTCAAGCACAATGAAGGAGCTTGGATTTCAGAGAGATAAACTCGTAGATCTAAGAGACTAGTGCGAAAATCACAATTATAGGTTCAGTGAAAATATTAGAAGAAGGTTCAATACTACTATGATGATTTTCAGTATACCACAGTGAGAAGAAGTTCGATCAATTGAAGAGTGATAAGTTCTGAAGCAAGGGAGGATTACAGTTCGGTGCTATCACTGTGTAGAAGCTCAGCGCTAGTGTAGTGAAGAAGTTTGGTGCTACCTCAGTGATGAAGTTCGAATATTACAGTGAAGACTTGGTATATTATAGTGAGTAGACTTGAATCATTGTAGGACCGAGATTTGAGTTTCGGGCAGTCATCACAGGCTCGATGGTAGGAAGAACACATTGAAGAATGAAATACTAATCACAAGGTTGACTTGATGGAGGGAGTCTCTAGTATAGGTTGTGAAGGTCTTGTTCGTCTCATCTTGTTTTTGAATCTACTAAAAGAAGAATTTTGACTGGGTTTTCCCCTAGAGTGGGGTTTTTCCCTGGCTGCGTGCCTACATCTCGTGTCCTTTACTATTTGTTTTTTGGAATTAATTTTGATGATAAAGAAAAGATAAATAGAATGAAAGAATAATAATAATAAAACATCAGAAGTTAATGTCATAATAAGAGAAATCGATTAACTGCCACACTTTGGATTTATCAACAGAGAATGAGGTTAAGGTGAGCCTTCTCTGTTTCCAGGACCTTGCTTCCACTGATTCAATTACCAAAAACCTCGAAAGGGAGAGTGACCACACTCCCCTTATGCAAGATGGTATCAAAGATTGCCTATGCATGGAAAAAGAACAGTGGGAGCTGATTAACCATTAATTATCATAAGTCTACTTCATTCAAACCATTGAAATTTAATGTGTATCCTGATCCCTTTTACTAATTTCCTCATAAGCATAAAGAGTGGTTTCCTAAGTTTGATGGAAGTGATGTTACTAGTGCCCAAAATCATGTGGATTATCTTCTATGGAAGATTACTTAAAATTCTATAATGAGATTATTGTGTATCAACAAGACATAGATGATGTCGTTATGATACTCTTTGCATTCGCACTTGAGGGAGATGCTTGGAATTGGAATAGTAACTTGCATCCAGAAAGCATTTTTGACTTTGATAAATTGGAAGATATCTTCATGAAGAAATGGGCTAATCACCAAGACAAGGAAAGTGGTCCTAGTAATGCTCAAGAAAATGAGGAAAAATAAGGTCCCTTTCCAGATCATCAAGACGAGATCAACAATGAAGGTAATGAAGAGGAAGAGAACCAAGAAGAACCTTTTCTACATGATCAACATGAAACAAGTAATGAGAAGGATGATTTCAAAGGTGAACTTGATAAGGATGCCAAGAAAGTTCAAGATGGCTCAAACATTATTGAGGTTATCCCTCTCAATGTGCATGACAAAGACCTTGAGAAAGATGCTCCTATTAGCTCCATGGATGATGATATTGGTGATTACATACATATTGAAGAGGGGAAGTGGGAGGTAAATGGCCATCCTTATGATGAGGACCTTATATATGATACCGACAAAGAGAATGAGGTTAAGGTGAGTCTTCCCTTTTTCCAGGACCTTGGTTTGACTGATTCAATTACCAATAACCCCGAAAGGGAGGGTGACCACACTTCCCTTATGCAAGATGGTATCAAAGATTTCCTATGAATGGAAAAAGAATAGTGGGAGGTGATTAATAGTTGTTATTACCATGATACCAATGATGATATTGATAGGGCCTTTATCTTGCCTTGTTCCTCATACCACCAGGATGATGTCACTTTTTCCTAGCTTTGTTATGCAAGTAATGAGTACACAGAGGTTTTCCCTTCTCCATGTGATCCACCCAATTATTGTGATCCTCTGTCCCAGATCTTCCCTTTTCCGACCCACCATGACTTTAAAGAAACCATAAGGCATGACACCTTAATTGTTAAATCCTCCATTCTCTGTTCACAATAAAGGGTCTGATTCTCCAAGTTGGTGTCCTTCCCTTCATCCATAGCTCCTTCCTATGATATATGGGTTTCTTATTTTCTCATATCTCGCCCTTATGATTTTGCATATGATTGTTCCTATCTTTGCTTTTGGATTTATTGCATGAGTAATCATATGAGTAAGTGTTTTTATATTGATCTAACAATATGTTGGTTACATTGGCTCTGCATTTACACTTAGTAATTGCATAATGTGATATGCATGTTAGAGTAGGTTGCATTGCATATTGATTTTGCATAGCTAACATCATCATATCATGTCCTCATCTTAGAATAAATGCATTTAGATTAGACTTGCATTTAGACTAGAATTTTATTTCCTGTATGGTTTTATTATTTGATAAAAACATGGGTGATAAAAGTATGCCCAAGACAAATGCTTCCAACAATTGTTTGTGATGTGTAGGATATAGGTCTGCGGTCCGAGAGGATTGCTGGTGTTCATGAATGCCCCGTTCAAGTACATTGTTTGTGCAATCCACAGATAGTTCATGTCCCAGTTGGGGCCAAACGTTACCCACCACCAGTGGGTGACCCCATAGGAGAAAATTTTCTTCTATATTTGTCTTCAGCCGACAACCAATAGCCTTGACAACCACTAGTGTAGCTAATGTGTGCCAATTTATCTCCGCCCTCTAATCCAGTTACATGTCCCCTCACCCATCTGTCGAGAGCGTATGTTTGAAGGTGGGCCATTCAATCCTAAAGGTATGTATTTCATTGTGTAATCAAGTGCTTATGCTTGTTTTCCTTGGGCAAACTTGGGTATGGATTATTGGGTGACTTGGAACGAGGAAGGGTTTCGACTATAGTCTTTTTCCCTCACCTTAAATAGAGGGTTAATCCTTAACCCTAGTCCTGTAGGATTTATCCTACTGGCTTATAGCTTCAGGATGGACACTACTTGGGAAATCCCAATTGTGGTGGCATGGTCTCATTGTCTTGTTCCACATTTTTCACTCCCCTCCGCACATTACATGCTTTGTTTCATCATCTTCCCTCTCTGGGTCCACAAGGCTCTGCTACCCCCCCTCCCCTTGTCCACATGTTTGGGTCAGGCCTAGAATGATGCCCTGAAGGTTGATGCAACTAACAAAAACATAAAAACATATCATTGCCACATGCAAAAAGAAATAATACCACGAAGTGCAAAAGATGTCCAAGACAATAAAATTTAGCAGGTGGGAAAAAGCCAAACATGAGCTCTATCCCTTATCAATATGGTAATTACCCTGGTCACTAGGGCCCTTATGAGTACCCCTTGCATCATTAAGGAACCCATGCATGTCCCAACCCCTGGTGGGCGATGAACTACCCCACCTTAAGATGGTAATCACTGCTATATCATACACAACTTTCTCTCATCCCCTGGAGCCCCAGGTAGTAAAATAAAAGAAAAAAAAGGCAAAATGGAAATGAAGGGTGGAAAAACAAAGTCCAAGGTAACTTATACCACGATTTCTCCCTCCTACATTTATACAACCAAATATGTGGACATCCCTCATCATTACCACCCTTGATCCCAAGGCATTTGGCCTTGAGACCCCTGTGTCACAATCCGCCTCATCATTATCCACATGACACTTACCACTTGAAGGATGTACATTGGACATGTCCTTCCCTTTAGGGGTTGGGAAGACATAATAGGGTTTTTTATTAACTTCTTCTATCCAGGGGGGTAACACCATTACATGCTCAAAGCCCTAAATTTGGAAGGGAAACCCTTTATAAAGTCTCATTTGTGGCCTTGACTAACAAGATTGATTCACATAGATGCACTAATGAATTATTGTACCTGTAGATGAGAAGACCCATTGGATCTTATATAGGATTGGCAGGTGGTTCCATCATGGGCTAGGAAACTTAAATGGGTCCCATGCCTGCCAGAGGATCATATTGACACTTGTAGGGGAAGCATTGAAAACCATGGGTTTCCATCATTATCTCATGCCATGGGAAACCCAACAACTTCAATAGCTTGTTCAATCCCCCACATTATATGCGAGAAGATGAATTAGGATCAACAATGCTCCCAACCGACTTAATAATATATACAGGGTTTGGTAGCTGATCTGAGGCAGTGGAGGTTTGTTTCATCCTTGAGACATTGGAGGGAAAGTACCATCTTTCGTGCCCTCATTTGGAGTAGTCTACATTCTTATCTTCCATCAGGAGACCCATGGGAGCACCACATGATGTTTTAATTGGAGATCAAGGGGTCACCCCCTTGTCTATCATTCATGGAGTCCTCACTCTCATTAAGGCACCTTGAGGACTCAACAGGGCCTTCCAACGGACCTCAAGCACCATGATTCATCATTTCAGCTCACTTTTGGTGGCTTATTCTTCACTTCTTGAGCTACTTGGTGGGCTTGTCACCAAGGATATGTTATTTTGCACATTACAATAATTTTAGGGGCATCTTAGGCTAATTATAACTATTATAGGATCATATAAATGGAGATCTCTGCCATTATGAGAGATCATCATCATCACACTTGAATCTCTTTTTAAAAAGTTTTCACACTTCTTTCTCTTGGACAAAATTGGATGTCTTTGATGCATTTCGATATTTTTGGAAGCTAATTTCACTCTCTTGGAGCCGCCATTTGATATATGGTTGGATATATCTATTTTTGTCTTGTAAGTGATTTTTGTTGTAGATTTTTCATGAAATAATGTCTATTGTGTGAAATTATCGCAAGTGGTTAGATCTTGTGTCCCCTAATTTTATTGGATATCATGGAAAATATTTTTAGATTGTGAGATTGCACATGTTACTCATTTAATAACAAGTAGATGGATGTTCCTAGTGGATTGAAACTTTTTTTCTTCAATGAAAGTAATTACAACTTGGGCATGCAATTGTTGAAAAGTAGGTGCTAGGGCATCGCTTTTGAGCCTCCTTAAGGACGAATTTAGTGAATTTTGAGACATCATTGACTCCATAACCAAGGGTAGTAGGTACTGGTCCAAGGAAAAATTGGTGGTCACCCTCTTTCCTTCTCTTCTTCTCCTCCTAAATTTTTTCGACCCCTCTCCTAGACGACCTAGCTAGGGCTCCCTTCAAATTCCATTAGAGGAGGAATTTTTCAATTCTGTCTAGATAAGAAACTGCACTGGCGTCTCCTCTAGGGATTCTCAAACTTTCAAGGAATTCCCACTGTTGGTTTGTAATAAAACGCGAGCCATAGATTTGACTCTGAAAGCCTATCTTGAATGTCATAGGCTGAGAGGTCACCTTGAGGGTCATTTGCGCATCAAACTCTCAGAAATTGATCATTCTTGACCCATTCCATAATCTAGCTTGACCTAGTGATCATATTGGAGGAATTCCTCCCATGGTTACTTACAAATCCTAGGTCTCGCATAGGTTTCTTTCTACTCTCTAGTGGAGTGAAAGCCCTATTTTGAAGAAGAATCATCTTGCAAAGTTGCTAGAGAAGTTGTGCCTCACCTTGGAAGTCTTGATCCTAGAAATACTCATCATCATTGAATATTCATGATCCTAGGTCTTGACTCTCCTCTTAGGTCTTTCTTGGAGAGCCTTTTCTTCATCAAGCCATAATTGAGCCTCTCCTTTGAAAGGGCCTTGAAGATCACTTCATACCTTGTCCCTGATCCTATCAATGCAGGCACTTTCAAAGGACAGGGGACATTGACTGAGGTGATAATGGGTCTTTGTCCCATTGTTGTCACTTGGTCAAGTAGTTGTCCCTTAGGTACCCCTCCTATGAACCCTACTAGATTGTGTGGCAACAAGGCTAACCCCAAAATTTGTTCTTTCTACGGTGGAATTTTTGTGTTCTTCTCATTTGAATAGCAATACCATGATCAACAACTTCATTAGAATTTATACGATACACTTGCAAAGCTTCTTACCATTGAAAAATCCTGCAACAATTGTTGCACTTTTGGGACACATGTAGATCATTCTACAGGCACAATGTCATGATCGGTGAAAGTTTCTAAAGAGCAGGGGACATTGACTGAGGTGATAATGGGTCTTTGTCCCATTGTTGTCACTTGGTCAAGTAGTTGTCCCTTAGGTACCCCTCCTATGAACCCTACTAGATTGTGTGGCAACAAGGCTAACCCCAAAATTTGTTCTTTCTACGGTGGAATTTTTGTGTTCTTCTCATTTGAATAGCAACACCATGATCAACAACTTCATTAGAATTTATACGATACACTTGCAAAGCTTCTTACCATTGAAAAATCCTGCAACAATTGTTGCACTTTTGGGACACATGTAGATCATTCTACAGGCACAATGTCATGTATGAACCTCTTATCCATCTTGGCGCCCCTTAAACACTTCTCAACATGCTCAATTTCCTAAACAAATTCATGTTGAGCTCCTCAAGTTCGTGTTTTCTTTCCCCTTTCACAAGTGTTGAATGATCGTCAATATAAGGACTTCTTGGTCAACCATGCAACACAATGCCACCTTGTTAATTTTAGGTATGTTATATGCTTAGAGAAAATTTACTTCAATTTTCCATATTAGCTCAATATCAACTCCAGATTATCAATCACATTTAGCGTGATAGTAAAATGCAAATCGAACATAAACATAAATCGCAGAAAACAAGCCAAGACAAGAGGACACAAGATGTGGCGCCAGCCAGGGATAAACCCCAATGTGGGGGAACCCTTGATCAATTCTTCTTATGTTCTTCAATAGTTCAAGAGAGAGAGAGAGATAGTACATATACATCATAATTCAACATTTTGACTTATCAAAATAAGAGCAAAGATCTTCTCTAAGAAATGACACATGAGTTAGCTGATCTGAATTCCGGAGAAGACATACTGCTTCAACTAATCCTACAAGGTGACTCCATCACCATGCTGCACCCATCACTGTGCTGCACCTCAGCATCATGCTGCACCCATCACTGAGCTACTCTCATCACTATGCTAGTCCATCACTGAACTGTACCTCATCATCATGATGTGCCCATCAAGCTTCTTTTCATCATCATTATGCTGCATCCTTCATGTTGCACTATGTTGTACCCTTCATTGCACTATGATTACTGCAATACATCATCATCATGCTGCTAGAATACATTCTTGCTGATGCACTACTCACATCATGCTGCTACAATACATTCTTGCTGCTGCACTACTCACATCATGCAGGTGCACCCATCATCTTCAAGCTATTGCAATGCATCATGTTGCATTCATTGTGATGCACCATACTGCACCATGCTACCCCCATCATGCTGTCACTTATCACACCATGTCCATCATCACTGTGATGTACATTGCAATACTATATCCAATTACCAGCCTTAGCTGCTTGCTATGGCTTGAAGCCTAGCAGAGCAGCTAGGCTATAGTTGCAGATTCAACAGGTCCAAACAAACAACTTTTCCCTCAGTCCTTCAATATAGAGACAACTGCTCCAAACATACCTAACCCATGCTTGAGAACAACAATTTTTAACACTGCTGCTGTTATGTTTCCTTTGTTGTGACTTAGGGCAGTGTATACATCCTTGACTGCAACATATGCTCACATTATGACTGTGTCCTTTTGGAGCATCCATTGGTAGCATATATATGCTTCTCCTTGCTGGGTATAAAGGACTCCTTTAGAACAATGTGAAGGGATCCTCCTTACTCTGCGATAGGGTAGTCCTCCTTCATGACTGCGTTATGGCTATCCTCCTTCATGACTGTGTTAGGCCTTTTCGATGATTGCGTTAAGGTCATCTCCATAGGGTCATCACCATAACAACATTAGGCCTTTATTGATCTGTAGCCATGATTCTTCTAGGACAGAGTTTAGGTTACTTTTGAACATCATCTTAGGGTCTCTGTGTTTAGGGCATGACGACATTAGAACCCTTGCTCCATGACAACATTTAGGGCATTGTTAGGGAATACTTAGGCTTGTTAGTGCTGTGTAGGAAGGTATTATTTAGGACATCATAGAACCTTTCTTAGACTCCATCATAAGGGTTGTCCTCCATGACAACGTTAGGTTTCTACCACATTAGGGTAGCGTAAAGCCTTCTCTCCCTTGACTGCATCTAGATCTAAGGCATGTCTTCTTAGGGAAATGTATATCCTAGGGCACTCCCTCTAGATCTCATCTTCATCAAACCCAAAACAGAATGAAGAGAGATCACAAAAGTGTGTGTGACAAATGAATTAATGTCCTCTTCTATTTATACTAAAACATGGAGGATAAGTGGGGCCAATTTGGTTGCTAGTCGACCTTGATGAATTGTCCCATAACACAAATAAATTCATATCTCCATGAATACATGTCAAAATTGGATGATCTTTAGATCAATCCTACAACTCTCGACGAGAGGAATCCAAGAAAAAATATCAGCTACCATAAATAAGAAGACCCACATGGAGTTTGGCCCTAGTTTCCAATTTTAATACTCCCTCTCAACTAGGGAGAACTCCATCTGCTAATCCATCTGCCAGACTATTTCTGCCATTAGTGCCCTGCACTGCTCTGCTCTGCTCTACTCTACTGAACTATGAAGAAGAAGAAGTGACTGAGAATGTATCATACCATTCTTTCCTGACCCGAAGTCAGTCCCATAAAAAAGAGAGTGTCTCATACCATTTTTACTGATATGAAATTAGTTCCAAATAAAGAGAGTGTCTCATACCACTCTTACTGACCCGAAGTCAGTTCCAAAAGAGAGTGAGTTATATCACTCTTACTGACACTAATTCAGTTTCAACTGATCTCAGATCAATATCATCCTAGCATAGGGAGTACAGTAATAACACGATGCATCCATCGGTACTACTATGGTCCCTATCCTCATTTCCCTACTCATTAGCCAGATGAGAGGTACTTCCCATGAGTCCTAGACTACATGGGTAGGATGTCTCAGCAGGAGAAGGATGAACCACTCATCCTGCCTACATGTCGCCTCGGGGTATCCCACAGGAAGGCTAAACCACTCATCCTGTACACAAAAAATCAATAGGGGAAGGCTAAACCACTCACCCTATGACTATGTCTCCATAGGAGAATGATGAACCACTCATCTTGCCTACATAGCAGATCACTAGGGGAAGGATGAACCATTCACCCTATGGTTGCTCATCGCTCCAAGATGTACCCCCAAGCCCCTCAGAGCTCCCAGAGCTCAATGTCCATATCATACATGACCCTTAGGAGAGAGTCTCTCGATGACTCCTAGTCATTCTCGGAAAGTCAAGAATTTGACCTTTCCCAGGGGCTTCGATAGAATATCAGCGACCTACACATCAATCCTCCATGTACCATATTCCTAATAAAGTGGTACTTGATGTCTATATGCTTGGAACGATCATAGAACACAAGTTTCTTCAACAATCGAATCCCCCTATGGTTGTCACAGAAGATCATGATGGTATCCAACACATGTCCAAATAGTGCACTGAAGAGCTTCCTCAACTAGAAAACTTCACACGAGGCCATACTTGCAGCTATGTATTCAGTGTCAGCAGTGCTCAAAGCAACTGACTTATGCTTCCTGCTCATCTAGGATATCAATGTAGAATCCAAAGAGAACCAAAACCCATAAGTGCTCTTGCGATCCTCCACACTACCTGCCCAGTGATCATTCAAATAATCATGCAGCTTCATATTTCCGGTAGTGTATCTCAATTCATGAGAGATTTTTCCCCGAAGATATCTCAAAATATTCTTGGCATCAATCCAGTGAGGCTCAACCATATATGAGCTCAACATGCTAATTGCAAAACATATATTTGGACGAGATTTCACCTAGAACATCAATGCTAGTATGAGTTTATGAAACTCAGAGGAATTTCCCAAAGCAGGTCTAACATCGCTACCGCATAACTTCTTAAAGTTAGGCTTCATCGAGGTAGTCAAGGGCTTGCAGTTCACCATTCCAAATCCGGAATCCAACTCCCTCTTACTTTTGCAAATGAGAGGGTTTGCACTTGTCAGAAAGAGGTCGTCCTCATAAGGTACTTGTTAACTCTCAAATTTACCTTAGGCTGAGGAAGGAAAAACTCGAGGCAACATCAAACCACGCTCAACCTCGTAGCTAGCCCTACGAGGACAGGAGAGGGCTCTCTCCGGGTCTATCTCGGTAGAAAAGTCTTCAAAGGGGCTGAGATGACCAATAAGGAATACTAATTTTAGGCTAGTAAATTGATAGAAAGGGTTGTTTTTGATAAATGATTGGGTTTTCTGGGCTGCATGGGGCAAAGAACAACTCGAACAGGGAAATATAATAAAAAACACAGATTATCTCTTGAGGCAAGATAGGCAAGAAATTTAACATCACTTTTGAAATAATGTGGAGTGGGTGAACTGTTTGAGAGGTTGACAAGGGCATAGAAGATGGATACTTGTCAAACAGAAGAAAACATTAAATATGAAAACTTCCTCAAGACAGAGCAAATAAATTGAATTCTGCCTTTCTCACTTAAAAGAATTCATTTAGAAACGATTAGGAAATGAAATGGAAACACAACAGGTTACATATGAAACAAAGGAAGAGACAAATGTTAAATTTCATACCACAAGAATCTCAGGGGTCAGAGCTGCATTTTTGTTTAAATCCCTCTCAAAACTGTATAATGAAGTTTTCTTTCAAATCTCTCCCACTGTTTGCCAGAACTCGGAATTCCTTACAAATCATTTTCAATATATTAAATAAAACTCATCTAGGAGAAAACAGCTCGACCCAAAAACAAGGGCGCTGTTTCAACTGAAAGCCATAAAAATAGTAAAAGAACTACTCAACGGTTCTAAAGAACAACGTTACATTATTTGAAATCTCTGATGACCAGTTGGAAAGGCGTACACTGCAACTGTAGACCCTTTGAATCATAACTAAAGTCCAAAAATAGGAAATGGAATCCTATTTTCTCTGTTGGGGTAGATATTATTGGTTCTAAATTTGGCTTTTGGACTTTGACCTTTCACCTTCGCTTTCAAAATCTTAACTTCTCTCCGCACATCTTCGATCGCAATAACTGTTGTCATCTTTCAAATGAAATCCTCGATGAAAATCCTTGCCATAGTTTGATCCAACTTCCATATATTCAAAATCCTAAACCTTTTGCTCCTCATCCGTTGCACATTCATTGAATGGTGGTTCAGATATTTCTCATCCATCTCCATTCTCCATTCAAACATATTACAATATTTTTCATGACGTTTCATTCGCCCCTCGAGTTTCAAGTGTGCCCTGCAATAAGGCATACGGTAGACCAGGTGGACAATGAAAAAGGATTGCCTCAGCAACAATCTCAATCCTTAAAATCCTACCCACATTTGGGACATAGTTCTTATTCCAGTTAACAAGATACATTTTATCAAAGTGAATTCCATCATCAATAAGCATTGTGGAAATATTGGCAGCGCCAAAGCACTTTAAGAAAATACTCTCTAGGCCCAAAGAACTGCGACACGCCTCAATCCCCTCTAATGTCACATCGCAATTGTAAAGCCTTGAATGTCCCGTATACTTCTCTTAAAGGATAGGGTATGGAAAACATCCTTGGCAGCTTCACCTTCAGCCTCTGAGAAGCATCGCAGAAAAGGAAATTGAGAATCGAGAGATACAATGTTGTGGGCGTGAGCATCTATTTACTGATATTCTGTCCACTATCTCACTTAACATCCTCTCAGTTGTGGTGGCCATCACCATGTTTCGTTATGTTCTTCTTTCACTCCTTCCTCTCACACATAATGGCTCCTCCCTTGCGCATGTTACACCGCATAAATTAGATATATACAGGTGAATCCCGTCACAATTTGTGGGACGCCACTAATGACTGTTCTGTTTATTATATTTATTTCCTTGCAGTGCGTGATTTATGACTTTTCCAAAGGCTTTTCGCATCGAGGCTGAGGAATGGCCGGGAAAGTCTGGAATCTCACACAACTCCTGTAACAATCACCATTGATTTGGAGAGGAACCAGAAGTACACACCAATTGCAATAATGACTAATAGTGCTAGAAAATATTTGGGTGGAGCATGAATAAAATTCACTGGACGACTGTGCAACAATTTTTTGCTCAGATTTTCTTCTCAGAATAGTTGATTGCTTCACCTTCTCCACTATAAATGAAATACCATTCCATCTCCTCTCGTTTATGGATGAGGAAAGTCCCTACATGCTACATTTGCTGCACAAACCCATTTAAAACATAAAAGATCGAGCTTTTGTAGAACCAAATGTAAAAACTAGTGTGCTGGAACTGTGCACCGCGCGAGAGGCCTAATGCGCCGCGCCAGTGTTAAATTACACTGCCAATTTCTCCTCGGTGCGTCGCGTGCATCCCATGCACCATGCACTCCTTTGTATGCGTCGCATGCACTTTCTACACCCTGTCTCGGCCATTCAACACCGAACTCCGCTCCAAACTCCAAATTCAGCTTTCACTTGAACTTTCACAGTTTATATTCTCTGTCCTCTCTATCTTTTTGCATAATGTTCTCTTTGGCAGTTTTATTTTTGTTGTCATACAATTCAACAAGCAAGAGCTTTACTCTAACATTGGATGCCGTAATAATGAATCTATTTGAGAAGCTAACTGCGCTACCTTGTCCATTCATGCGTCTGCCATTTTCAACTCTGTTTTACTTGTTTTATCTCGAACTTTTTAGCTGAAATGATGAAACTCTTTGTTTGTTTGCAGGAATGAATGGTGGATCAGGAAAGCTGCACATGAAACATCCTTAACTGAAAAACTTGAATAATTACGAGTTTAATGCTTTCTTTTTCAAAACAAGGTTTTGAAGAAGAAACATTCTCAAGCCTTTGTTGATGATAAATGACTGCAGCATTGTTTTGGATAAGTTTTGATGAACTTTAGTGGTCAGACACATGTTGTATATTGTTCAACCTCCTTACGCCTGTACACAACCAAAGCTCTGATGGCTTCTACATCTTCCTGTATAGATTGTTTTCCACTTTTATCACTGCTACTATCATCAGAGACCTCCATCTTGGGTTTTTTGAGGGATGGCTCCATTCCCGTAATAAAGCAAGTTGGGTCCCTAATACTTCAATAACAACCTCAGACTACTTAAAAACTCGAGCCTGCAGGCAATATATCGATGAAATGCCTCAATTACTTTAAAAACCGAGGCAACCCCCTTGCTGATAACCGAAAGGCCAGAACCTGATGACCCCTTCTGATATTTTAAGCTTCCACTGATCTGGAGGGGCCAAAGGGAAACGGAGAGAAAGTAGGCACAACTTACAAGAGACCAATTTAAAATGCGAGAAGTATGCGACCTAAAGGAAATCATATGCTCATTTATATGACAGTCTCTCATTTGAAACGGTGAAATTATAGTTGAGTAACAACATACGTGCAGATCTCAAGGGTTCTCTTCGTCTAATCTTAGATGGTAAAGAGCCATTCCGACAGATAATTTATGTTTTTTTTTTTAAAACGGAATGCAACTCGACTGGACGAATGAGACCCCTAATAATGAAATGTAAAAGAGAAATTTTGATTGCTGACAAAGGGCTGACGAGACTGAGTCTAACATTGGCTCCAATGGGGATGGAAGCTGCCGCTTCTTGGAGGTGCCAAGAACTGCAAATCTTTGGGAGAGCAGACAGTGCCTCCGTCCATTGGGCGATGGAGTCATTATTTTGACAGACAACACGAGACTTTCGACTCATTTATGGACTGAAACTGGACTGAAAGGATTGAAAAACTGATTAAGCAAACTTCAAACCAAAATTGTAATGAAACTAGAACGAAATGCTGCCCTGTAGCTGCTTATTTATTTACAAAATATACCCTACTCTGTTTCCGAGCCAATGAATCAAGTAATGCTGTAATGCCAGATCAACCATTCAAGTAAACCTGAGAATGATGCCGCTTGAGAATGCTTCCACCAGGACACAGATGTAATTGCTGGCAGCCCTTCATGCACGTAATGAGCCTGGTCACGTAAAAGACAACCTGATCTATCAATCAAAATGAAAAACATTTCCATGTACATCGCAATAGGATCAAAAAATCCAGACTCTGTTTGCTGCCCCAACTCTGCAATACATACATCAAGCTGCACACAGTCAATGGAAACATCTGTAGGCAACTCTATTATTTCTTGTTTCGAAGGAGGAAGAGTTTCCAAGAACTTTTTAGGGTCTCGGAAATCATATGATTGGATCTGCTCGTTCAAATACTGAATCTTCTTCTCAAATTTTTCAACAATTAACTCACAGACACCAGTTTTAGTTTCAAGAGGAAGCTTCGGAGATTTCAAACATTGAAGCAAGGCACTGGAAAATTCGTCATTAATTTCAATATCCACTAACCACTCTCTAACTTCGTTTACAGCTTCACAAAGTGCAGGGTTTGCCACATACCCTACCATTGCATGAATGGATCAGCGAGCACTGGAATGCCTGGATCGATTTGGAGTCGCCAGATGAATGTTTCAGCCTTCATATGTGTCTGACTGCTGTCCACCATTAGCATCAGATCTGCAACTTGATTTCATGTACTGGGACAAGACAATCAACCAGTCGAATGTCACATCAACAACAAACCATCTTCCCCAGTATGGTCGCCACTATGTTAGCGCTCAAATCTACCTTAGGCTGA
>APFE031092074.1:68795-105935 GCA_000404065.3 Pinus taeda | reverse complement strand
ATACATAATATAGGCAAGCCAACTCATTCCCTTGCCTCTAGGGGTCGAGCTCATCATCCTAGGAGTTGTTTCAACCAACTCTAAACAAAGCACTACAATCTAGGTAGTCAAAACAACTTGCCTCTAGAAGCTAGGAAACCAATTCATTCATTAAATTTCCACCTTTTAATCTTCTAGAATAAGTAACTAAGTGTCAAAATAACATCATGTTTCATTAATCACATCAAGAGGAGTGAAAAAATCACATCACAAGTCAAAACTGGTCAAACTGGCTTCATTTCCTGAGCTGAGGATGAAAATTGTGCCAAAAAACCCTGTGCGCCGCGCGCCTGAGCCCTATGCGCCGCACGCCCCTGAAACTGCTCCAACTTCCTCACAAACTCACAAATTCGCTTGGAACAATCTTCTTCACTCTTGACATGTGGAATGAGTTGAAAATGTAGTGAAATATCTTTATATAGACTCCCTTTTGATTTTTGCTTGGTCCATAACCCATTTTGTAATGTTTTGCCGTTGACACCTTTTCAGGATTAATAGACTTCTGACCTTTTTGGTTTCCTCCTTAAATTTGGTTGAAATAATGATTTTCTTTGACAATTTTTTGCAGGGATAGCTGTGATATGATCTGGCAAAGGAGACCAAGGCTGCGCTTGGACGATTCAAGAATTGAAATTTTTGAATTTTTTTTACAAAAATGAGATGACTTTCAAGGCTTGTTTTTATGAATAGCCCTGAACCAGCAGTGCCAAGCAGGAGGGGAATGAGTGACACAAACCTTCCGTCAGAGTTATGGCATGCTTAACAAAATGAAACTGATCAAAACTGATGGGACACCTAAACATGAAATGCAAAAAAGAGCTTTGATCTCTGACAGAGGGATAACTAGACCGACTCTAACAGTACTAGTATGAGAGGTCTATCATCCACAACCTTGCAATGGTTTGGATCGACTTCACTCTTAGTGAATCTCAACTTCATCAGGTAGTTGTTTATCCTTTCATACCAAGCCAGGGTTGCTTGCTTCAAGCCATAGAGGGCTTTCTTCCACCTGCATACATGAGATTCCCGATCATGAATCTCAAACCTCTTGGGTTGTTCCAAATCTGTGGACTTACTATATGAGGGGAATGGTCCCCTTGTAAGTTTTCCTTCGGTACATCTTAGACATGTAGCTCCATTCTCTTCTTGAATTTAGGCATATCTGTTACCATCTGACTCACATTGGGTAGGGCCCCATAATGAGCAGACCTTTGGTGCTATAGAAGAGATGTGTCAACCAACATGGTCCCCATTAGACTTCCTACAACTTGATACAAATTTCCAACCATGTACTCAAAATCATCTTTTAAGAATTCCTTGTCCACACACATACCTTTCCATTGATGAATTCCACCTTGAAACCTTTGACTTCCATTGCTGAAGTGGACACCAGGTTCTTCTTGAGATCAGGTACATAAAGAACTTCTTGTAAATGAATCATGTTACCCTCATTCAATTGAGGGGTAACATTCCCTACACCCTTTCCGGGATAGGTGGCATTGACTCCAAGTATAATATCCACGATTGTTTCCTTCTCTATCAAATTAGAGAGAGCTTTCTTCTATCCGATGAAGTGCCTTGAAGCACTACTATCAATAAGTCAGATTCTCAAAGAGTTTGGAGGAGAAGTAGTGGAGAGGGCCAATATAAGATAATACTCCTTTAGCTTATCAAAAACAACATTTTATTCTTCATACCTGGAGATCCCTTCTTTCTTGAAGAGTCGGCCATTTCCCTGATGACCTACATTCCTTTTTCCTTTGCCATTGTACATGTCATTCCTTTGATCATTGAAGATGCCCCTGGAATGATTGTTATCATCATCAAGTGATGTGTCCCTTCTATTTGGACACTTCCTCGCATAATAGCCAAAATTATTGCAAGCAAGGCTTCTACCTTTCCTTCTATTCTTAGATTCAGACTTCTTATTGAAGTGACCCATAGGTAGGCCATCGGATGCTTTTGCTGCACCACTTAGATAATCTTCTTGGCTTCGACTTCATCCTTGGTGAATTTGACGAGGGATGAGGAACCCATTGAGCCTTTTTGTCCTTTCCAATTGTCTTCGGTGATTTCTCTTTCACTCTTGCTTGGGCATTGTCTTCACCTCACCTCTGATACCATGTTAATTTAGGTATGTTCTATGCTTCGAGAAAATTTCCTTCAATTTTCCGTATTAGCTCAATATCAATTCCAGATTAGAAATCACATTTAGCATGATCTTAAAATGCAGATGGACCATAATACTAAATCACATAAAACAAGCCAACACAAGAGGACACAATATGTGGCACCAGCCAGGGACAAACCCAAATATGGGGAAACCCTTGATCAATTCTTCTTATGCTCTTTAATAGTTCAACAGAGAGAGAGATATTACATATACATCAGAAGTCAACATTTTGACTTATCAAAATAAGAAGAGAGATCTTATCTAATAACATGACACATGAGGTAGCTAATCCGAACTCCGGTGAAAACATACTGCTTCAACTGATCCTACAAGGTGACTCCATCACCATGCTGCACCCATCACTGTGCTGTACCTGTCACTGTGTTGCACCCAATCACTGAGCTACTCTCATCACTATGCTGCTCCATCACTGAGTTGTACCTCATCATCATGTTGTACCCATCAAGCTGCTCTTCATCATCATTATGCTGCATCCTTCATGTTGCATTGTGTTGTACCCTTCATTGCACTATGTTTACTGCAATACATCATCATAATGTTGTTGCAATACATTTTTGCTGCTGCACTACTCACATCATGCTGCTGCACCCATCATCTTCAAGCTATTGCAATGCATCATGTTGCATCCATTGTGTTGCACCATACTGCACCATGTTTCCCCTATCATGCTGTCATCAATCACACCATGTCCATCATCACTATGATGTACATTGCAATACTGTATCCAATTACCAGCCTTAGCTGCTTGCTATGGCTTGCAGCCTAGCAAAGCAGCTAGGCTATAGTTGCAACTTCAACAGGTCCAAAGAAACAACTTTTCCTTCATTCCTCTAATATAGAGACAACTGCTCCAAACATACCTAACCCATGCTTGAGAACAACAATCTTTAACACTGCTGCTGCTAGGTTTCCTTTGCTGTGACTTAGGGTAGTATATACATCCTTGACTGTGACATATCCTCACATTATGACTTCGTCCTTTTGGAGCATCCATTGGTAGCATATATATGCTTCTCCTTTCTGGGTATAAAGGACTCCTTTAGAACT
Source organism: Pinus taeda (assembly GCA_000404065.3). Classification (NCBI taxonomy): domain Eukaryota; kingdom Viridiplantae; phylum Streptophyta; class Pinopsida; order Pinales; family Pinaceae; genus Pinus; species Pinus taeda. The sequence goes on along the minus strand of APFE031092074.1, from coordinate 102,655 downwards.
ACGTGAAGGGATCCTCCTTACTCTGCGTTAGGGAAGTCCTCCTTCATGACTGCATTAGGCCTTTTTGATGACTACGTTAAGGTCATCTCCATAAGGTCATCACCATAACAATGTTAGAACTTTATTGATTTGTAGCCATGATTCTTCTAGGACAAAGTTTAGGTTACTTTTGAACAACGTCTTAGGGTCTTTGTGTTTAGGGCATGACAACATTAGAGCCCTCGCTCCATGACAACATTTAGGGCAGCGTTAGGGCATACTTAGGCTTGTTATTACTGTGTAGGAAGGTCTTATTTAGGACAATGTAGAACCTTTCTTATACTCCATCATAAGGTTTGTCCTCCATGACAACGTTAGGCTTCTAACACATTAGGGCAGCGTAGATCCTTCTCTCCCTTGACTGCATCTAGATCTAGGGCATGTCTTCTTAGGGCAACATATATCCTAGGGCAATCCCTCTAGATATCATCTTCATCAAGCCCAAAAAAAAAAGAAGAGAGATCACAAGAGTGTGTGATAATGACTTAAACTCCTCTTCTATTTATACTAAAACGTGGAGGATAATTGGGGGCAATTTGGTTGTTGGCCGACCTTGACAAATTGTCCCATAACACAAATAAATTCATATCTTCATGACTATATGTCGGAATTAGATGATAATTAGATCAATCCTACACCTCTCGACGAGAGGAATCTAAGAAAAATATTAGCTTCCCTAAATAAGAAGACCCACATGGAGTTTGACCATAGTTTCCAATTTTAACACTCCTTACTTTGTTCTTGATCATAGCATAGTTGACCCTTTGCCATCGATGACAACATCTTAACAATCTCCCCCTTTGTCATTGATGACAACAACTTGAGTAAAATACCTGCAAGTAATTCCCCCTCAATTGATGGATTGTTTTACTCTGCTTCTTTTTCTCCCCCTTTGACATCAATGACAAGGAATAACTCTCCTTGTCTTTTATGTGACTACCATTCTTCATAACCTTATCCATTTAATCAAGTTATGTGACAATCCTGTTAGAAAATCAGAAAGACATAAATATTTTCTCTAGTTGATAATTACTTGTGATATCTTTGAATCCTTATTATCTTTCTTATGTTCTTCTTTTGTCTTATTTCATCAAGCAATAATCAAAACCGAATCACAAAGATCAAGGACACCAGCTATAGGCACTCGGCTAGGGCTAAAACCACTATATTTGGGAAAACCCATTCAAGAACTCTTCCTTCAGTAATTCAAATTGAGACAGACCAAGACCTTAGATCAATAGAACTTCCTCCTCCACCAAGTCAACCTTCTAATATGACTCAAAAACCTTCAAGAGTGTCTTCGTGTCCAACAACATCAACCCAACAACAATCCAGAAATTCGACTTCCCAGCTTTAGAACTTTGAACCCCAACAACAGAATAGAAGTTTCAACCCTTCTAGTAGTTTAGTAACTTCACACGTGTGTGAGAGAAATAATTTCGACTTCTTATGCTTGAGATAGACCTCCTCCTCCTTTGGTAGTCCTTTTCACCTTCCTTGAATTTCACACTTTTTACTGCCCCAACAATTTTGAGATCGAACTTGTGTGTGAGTGCACCAAATGAGGTCGAGTTGCGGCCTATATATGTACATATATATAGAACAACTATAACGAACATCCTGCGTGAAGTTTCTGATCATATACTGATTTTGGAGCATATACTGAGCCCACAGAAGGCTGACTGGCTCTATAGCATATGCATCGTGCATCTACAATATGTAATTTTTCAAGTTAATGAAAGATTATGACTTTTCCAGTGGAAAAAAGTGGTTGTTATTTTAAAGTCAAAGGGACAATATGGAAGTGAAATCGATGGTGTTCTTCGACACAAAAGAAATTAATGAAAAACTAACTTATATGCAATGCACTTGTTTGTTCTTCGATGAAAAGCAACTTCTACTTGGGTTTTAAGAAATTTCTATTAAAGAAATAAAATTTTTTCCTTTTCTTTTCTTGCAACAGACTTCACACTCACAAAAAACTAAAAAAATTATTGATGCTTTAATGATGCGAAACTACCCTAATTCAAAGTGTACATGATGATGCAAAAATTCTAGATTACTCTAAAAAGAAAATGAAAGTAATTTGTTTTATAATCCAACTTAAGTGTTTTGAAAGGAATGAGAATTTTGAACACAAAATCTTTCCCAAAACAAGAAGGAATAAACACAAAGATCCCAACTCACTCTCAAAAACAAAAAAAAACCAAACACAAATTTGGCAAAGAAAGCAAAAACAATGTTTTTGAAGGACTTTTCTTTTCAAAAGAGCAATAAAAGCAACTTTTCAAAAGTACTCAAAATGCTACCAAAGACTCAAAGATCAAAAGCAAGTCACCAAGAAACTTTGCAAGTTGTCAATTCAACACGAATGAAAACTTAATAAAATAGATGTTTCAAGATGCACTAAATGATCCCAAAAGCAGCAAAAAGAGGTTAAAGACACTGATCAAGAAATCAGGAAAATCACACTTTCAAATTTGTTAACAACAACTTTGGAAAAGCAAGAAGAAGTGAATGGCCACAACCTTAATGGGAAGCAAAGCAAGCAAACCATAAAAATGAAGTTTGACATAAAGATTGCAAGCAATCTTTTGTTCTGGAAAACCAGAACAATCAAAATCCTCTACAAGAAGCCTTGTGTGTTCAAACACAAATGGTAACACTCACTATAAAGCAAATCGGGACAAAAAACTCTTCAAAGTAGGAGAGAACTCAAAACAGTAGGCTTGCTGAAAAACTAAAATCTGAAAGTAGAAACTGACCACTCAGGAAGCACACAGGCCAAGAAACAAATCTTTTCAGATAAACAAACTTGAAAAAATCATGCAAAACAAATGTATACGTGACTGTGTCTCTACACAACTGCGTGTACAGGCATTTCATCCAAAATAAACCCGCGTATATGCGTCTTCAATTCAATGAAACTAGCATGTATACGCTTCTGTAACCCAACAAAGGCGCGTGTATAAAAGTTTACAAGAAAAAACAAAAATGAGGAATCAGACTTGAATTTTGAGTTCCTATAGGAGCAGACAATACAATCATAGAAAACAAACTGAAAGCTAAGCCCTGATTGGCACAAAATAACTCAAACTAGGAACAACAAGATTATTGTCCCCAGTGGAGTCGCCAATTCTGTTAAGGGATAAAGTCCCCTAGGGCTTTGTGTCAGAACCCTAGTAGAGCAGGAGTAGTCCACAACAGGAAAAAGCAAATGAATTAGGAAAAATGCTTAAATGAGCAAACTATGCGAGGATGTATATACTTGTGGGTCCTTTGTTCGGGTAGTTCCAGCCAGGGTTCAAACCCTCTGCAACTCCTCACGATCTTTGAACTTGCAAAACAACCAATTCAAAGACACACAATAGCATATAGATAAAGCATTATAGTGAAATCAACTTTATAGCATATAAATAGATGGTTAGTTAAACATTGAAATAGTCATTCATACATAAACCATAACAACAACATCAGATGCATACACAAAGTTGATACAGGAACAAAATAATGTTTCTTTTATTGCAGATAACTATAATCAAAACATAGAAAGAGTTCACCTGAGTCTTCCTCTTCCGGCTCCAAGCGGAACCGTCCTCTAAGTACCTCCAGTCCCGGTCTTCAAAAGGCTCCTTCCATAACCAACACAAGGATATCTCCCACAAGTGAAAGGATATCAACTCTCAAGGAAACAAGGGTTTCCTGAATTTGGGGAAGTGCTTGTAGCATAGGGATCTTTAGACTTGATCAGGGGATAATCTCAGTAGAGTAATTCTCTATTTTTTCTCCTCCTTAAGGCCTTCCCATTGAAGTCTTTTTATACTTCTCCCAAAGTAGTTTTTTAGTTGGGAACAATTGGGCCACAGGCACTAATAGGTAATCAACAAGTAAAACCCGTGATTTCTGCCCATAATTAAGGAAATTTATTTTTTTTAAGTATTTTAAGACATATACACAGGTTGGGTATAGATTGACCCAGGGCTTAATACAGGGCAACGTTGCTTACAGGGAGTAAAAAACTGTTTTTTGAATATTTGGATCAAGTCTGGAAGGAGGGGTTTCCCTAGGCCATAAACAAAGCATCATAAATACATAAGGTGGTATTTGGAGCTATAACAGTAAAAAGATGCGTCAAGTTGCAAAAGCTAAGTGATTGCATGGTTGATTTTTCAAAAGGCATGGTCAAATAAGTGGCTTAAAAACGAGTCCAAGTGAAGCTAGCTCAAGGCCAAAAAGGTGCAAATAGTCAAAATGCAATGCAGTAGTACAACTCAACACAAAGGAGCCTCTAGGGTATAAGGCTAGAAATTAGCGCAAAATAAAAGAGAATGTGTCTTTAATGCATAAGTGATGATGGGACTAAAGAGGACTCCTGAGCCTACTCAATATAGCAGCATGGGCAACCAATGTCAACGGCGTTCTAACTAAGATGCCCATGTAAAAGATTGCTCTACCATTGTATCATGATTTCAAAATCAGTGAGTGAAAATGGTTTTCTAACCAAGATACGATGAGGTCGACCCTATGGTTAACGTATCACTGAATGGAGGCTAGAATGCAAGATGCAGTGGAAAAATGGTTTTCCCTAAACTAAATTCCAGTGAGTGAATGATCCCTGCCATGACGGGTTAGCAGTCATGGGACTAAAATAACATCTCGAAGAAGGTCTCCAAAATATCCTGAAACAATAACCCATTCTCGACAATCCAAGCCCACAGAACAAAAATTCGATGAGACAAAAATCCATTTTTGAAAAAATATTTTGCAATTTCAAAGTTATATAATGAATTTTCGACTCACAGTTTTTTTATTTATGTTTGGAGCAAAGATTTGTGGAGCAAAAGGGAGCAAGCTTTCCTTTGAACAATTGGACCGTTTAAATCACACCAAAGTTATCAAGTAGCCCTCAAATCATGCTTGTAATGTTTTGTGATAGTTTTTATAAGCTTTCTTAAAGTTTTGACTGTGGGAATTTATGCCCAAAATCCCAACTCTGTGTACACGTGGGTTGGATGTGATCAACCCGCATATACGATGGCCCTACACACGATTGTGTGTAAAGGGAACCCACGTGTATGTGAGTTAAAGTTTAAACATAAAAACTAATGGTTGAAACTCAAATACTTTGCAGGATGACCATCAAAACCACTGATCCACTACTGGAGTGCAGAGGATGATGCCTTCATGATAGACTAGATGCCTCTACATAATGAGGTTGAAGACATCTAATTTATTACAGGTCTCTCCCGAAGAGGGGAGGTTGTGCATTCGACTGGCAGGACAAGAAGTAGTCTTTCAGTAGAAGAGTACGTACAGATATACTATCGTGGACACCCAGAGAAGATTGGAATTCAGATCCCAATCAAACACGTGGAAAGTTTATCTCTAAGGATTCTACTATTTACCATTGCAAGGGTAAATGGATCAGCTTTACTGCATCACACATCATGAGTGTCCATGAGCCTGGCAGTGGAATGTCTTACCACGGTATTTAACTAGTGCACGCCTCTTCTGACCAACATGAAGAGGAAATTGACCTCTATTCAGAAGGGTCAGACAAAGAACTTTGGATATGGGACTCTCTTATGCTCATTCTTCTTCGAGAAGGTACCTGGGCTACATCCCAAAGTATCTGTCTCCATCAATAGCCTTAGAGATCCACGGATGGGCAGATGGGCAGACTTGATGAAATGCCTTGGAGGCAGGGACATGCCTAGCATGACTTTTGATGATGAGTTTTTCGCTTGGTGGGACCAATAGATCATCGTAGTCGACGACTACCTGTATGTTGGTATGGATTTCTAAGGAGATCCAGACTTAGTGTTGCCACCAAATGCAGCATGGGGAGACATAGGTAACATTTTTTTAAGTCTTTGTAAAAATTTTAAGATTTTTTGGATTTATTAATATGAAATTAACTTAGAAATATTTTTTATGAGACAAAATACTGACAAAATGACCATGTTCTAGATGTGGGTCTAGTGAGACCAAATGGATTTCCAAGACACAGGCGTCGCGGAAGAGGAGCTGAAGAGGCAGCATGTGAGACAGAGAGATTCCTATATGCAGTTCAGAGAAACTTGGTGAGACTGACTCACTAGGTACCTATGATAGCCATAGAGGATCTACCTAAGGAGATGCAGTGTCGCGTGGTGGGGGTACCACGGGACTAGGTCTGCATACCTCAACATGTAGCTAATGCAGTAGTTAACTTTTTAGCCGCTCATACTGAGCTGGGTTGATAGACAAACAGATATATGACTGCACATGATTATGGGCATGAACCCAAATTTTGAGGGCATCTTGTCCCAATTTTGTATATTATTTTTTGAGCACTGTATCTATATACAGGTGATTTTATGATATATATACAGATTCAAATTTTTTGATATTGTTTAATTTGATGAATTATTAATGTGCCAATAATGCCTAATTAGCAATAGAGTCTACTAATGAATTTTCAGATCGTGGAATTTGAACATATGTAATATAAATAAATGATCGTTGCAACATTCTCACTCTCAAAAATTAGCGATATAAATAAGGATCATGAACCCGATAAATGTTATTTAACTGTGACACCACCAGCTGTGAGTCTAGATAAACTACCAAAGAATCAATCCCATAAGAAATTGCTTCGAATAGTAAATTAAGAACGACATTATATTCAGAAATGTTATTTGAAGCAAGGCCAATACATACTCCCCTCGACATCATGAACTGGCTAGATGGATAATAAATCACCCAAGCTGCAGAAGCAAGATTTCGAGTGTGCTAACTAGCACCATCGGTGAATCTGAAATATATCGAATCATCCATCAACACCTGCCAAAGTAGATTAAAAAATGTGGATATCACAAAATGCCAAACAAATATGTACAAAGATACAGTATATAGAAACAAGCAATTGCTCGGCTGAAACTTAAGAAAAATACTTCTTAAGGTAGAGCCCATTTCGGTGCTCCGCTAGCTTGTTCCCTTCAAAATCAATTAATTCATAGGCCCCTTTTCCCAAAACTCACTTGACTACAAAGGTACCATACCACATAGACTTGAATTTGCCTGCCCCTAGGGTGTCTTTGTCTCGGTCATAGACTAAGACAAGGTTGCCTTCAGAAAAAACCTGATGACAAACAACTTTATCATACTGAGTTTTAACCCTCTTCTTATGGGCTTCATTTATTATGGTTGCATCTCGATGCTGCTCATCGAGATGTTCCAAATGAACGAGGCGTTCTTTGAGACTAGATGTCTTTGGAAGAAGTTCTACAACTAACTTAAGGGATAAAATTTCACATTCGATAGGAAAAATAGATTCTAGCTCGTAAACTAATTGAGAAGGAGTAAAACCGGTGGCAGTCTTCACTGAGGTTCGGTATGCCCAGACTGTCGGGTACAACATGATGTGCCAATTGGATTAATTTTTGTTAATTGTCCTTTGCAGGATAGTCTTAAGGGACTTATTCACGGCTTCGACTTGCCCATTGGCCTGAGGATAATATGGAGACGGATGCTCCTGCCAGAAACCCAACTTGAGAGCCAATTCGGTCATCAGTTGATTCTGGAAGTGACTGCCATGGATAGTGACAATCTCTCTTGGGATAACAAATCGTGAAATAACCTGGTTGAAGAGAAACAATGCTGCTTTTTCACTATTGTTTTTTTAAGTAGGCATGGCCTTAGCCCACTTTGTAAAGTAGTCGACGACCACAATGATGTACTTGTGATTCGCTGCTGAATGCAGATTACAAGTAGTGAAATCAATGACCCACTTCATAAATGGACCGACAACGATAATAGGAAAAAGTGGAGTTGGATGCGTGTGCATTTTCCGAGTATATATTTGACAAGGGTGGCAATGTTTGACTGTTTCAATGCAGTCTTTGAAAATTGAAGGCCAAAAGTAGCCTACACACAAAATTTTCTGGGCTATCGCAAGTTCTGATAGATAACCACCACAAGCTCCATTGTGGAAATCATTAAGTACAGACTCCACTTATTCCAAAGTTAAGCAACGCCAAAGGATTGAGTCAACCCCTCTGCGATATAATGTATCAACAATGAAAACATATTTTTTGGCAAGGTGACGTAACTTTCGACGCTCATCTTTGGAGAAAGCAGGTGGGAACTTTGAAGTTTGGAGACATATAATGATACCTCCGTACCAGGGATGGCCGACTGAAAAATAGGTCAGGAGACATCGAAGAGAGGCCGAATCAAGCTTACTTCCCTTGAACAAAAGCACGACTTAATGATGACTATATGGCAACATATGATAACTCTATATAATCTTGTCGTGCAGGAGGCATGAGCCAACGGTCCATATGATTGGAAGGGGTAACCAATAAGAGGAGTACCGACTCAATAACAAGGTTAAGGCATACCTAAGTCAAACTAAATCATGCCCAAAATAGAGGAGAGAATTTCTTTTCAGTGCTTTGTTCAAGGGTGACACGATTGACTCTAGCTACCAACAAAATATGGAAATGTTGTCCTGTTCCTGCTCTTTTTGGAATATATAATTTTTTTTTGTCTTTTTCTTTAAGCTGGAAAAAGAATAAGAGAATTCTATAGTACAGTGGAAAGAACGAGTATCAGAGAAATAGATGATCTAGTTACTGGGAGGGGAACATTCCTATGCTCAATGCAGGGAGGTGAAACTGGTCAAGGACACTCAAAGCGATGTTCTTTCCATGGGTAAAAGGATGTGTCAAGTTGTAGAAGCTAAGTGATTGCATGGTTGGTTTTTCAGAAGGCTTGGTCAAATAAGTGGCTTAAACACGAGTCCAAGTGACCCCCATAGGTAAGTATTTTGCCTCTCACTCACCTCAAACTGAGGAAGAAGTTCTCCTTATAACCTTAAAATATAATATGATATATTCCTAGTCATGTTATGTTTATATTGTCCTCCCTGATCTGCCCCGGCTTGGTGTTGCCAATGTGTTGAGGGAATCACATGCCACTGATGGTATTGTTGGATCCCTTTCCAACCCTCAACCATTACCATATCCTAAACCTTTTATGAGTTATTTCCAACCCCAGGGAGTGACTAGTTCTGCTTACGTTTATCCCCCTCTCGATCCTTCGTGTGTCAGCTCTTACTAAGGTAGAAGCACATCATATGCATATTCCCATCCGCATCAGTCAATGTCAGGGATATTTTTTGCTCAACCATGTTATCAAAATGTTATCGTGAATCCTTACTATCATTATGCATTTCCTAACGCTCTAACCCCACCGACACCAACACCTCAACCTCCCATGCTTCCACCTCTTGTGCCCCAATAGCAACCACCTCCACAAAACCAAGTGTATTCTCAGCAGAGTAGTCCTGATCCCCCTATCCATAGGAGAAGGAACAAGGAGAAAGGTAACCATAATCACCAACCTTAAGGTAACCAGAGCAACCAAGGCCAAAAACCTAATGCCCCTAAGGGTGTCCAACCTAATCCTACAACCTAGCAACATGGTGATCAGCCCAAGCAAAGAAAGGCTCTTAGAATCAATAAACCTTGTGCCTGTTGTAGAATTTTTGTCCATTATACTCATGAATGTCCCCTTTTACCTCAAATGTGCCAAGCATGGGAAGCTCAAGCAGCTACTTCTCGAGGACCTTAGCCCATTGCTCCACCTGCTCCTCCTCCCACTTCATCACAACCAGATGTTCTTACAAATACCATTCCTCATCAGGGATATGTGGTTGCCCAACCCACACAAAGTAATGCAACCCCTAAACTTCACAATCTAGCCAAAATAATTACCAAATCCTCATGATGAATTACGAAGAAGTCAACATCGAACCAGTTAACCTCCAGATAAGGTCGTGCCAATATGACAAGCCTCCTACGAAGTCAATGAATGATTCCCAACCCAAAGTTTCCACTGATCATCTATCATCACCAAATGGTACCGTATAGATCCCTCTACCTAAAGTGAAGGTTTCCCTCAACATCCCCAATGGTCCATTAGGTTGAAATGGTTCTTCTTCTAAAGCCTCCCATACCTATAGCATATTAGATGACTTGGCGCAGTCTCATGCTGCCATGTCAATGGTGGAAGTCATCCAGAATTTCCCATCCCAATGGAAAGCTATACTATCTTCTTTGGGCGTTGTGGATCCCTATGATGATCGTATGATTAAATTTGATGTCTATAAAGGGGAAAATCCCCCCGTTCCTTCATTTATTTCCTTCAAATACCAAACTCCATAAAAAATGCCACTATCGAATGTTGTATAATAGACGAAGGTGCCTCCACCTATGTGATGGTTGCTAGTGTTTGGAAGCAAATTGGTTCCCCTAACCTATCACCATTCAGTATCACTCTTCATGCTTGGGATGGTCACCCCTTGTAGCCCCTCGGTTTATATCGAAACTACCCCATCATTGTTGTTGGCAAGACAATCTTGATTGATATCAAAGTTGTTGATGCCCCTTTAGATTAGAACATCTTGTTGGGTCATAGTTACACCTATGCCATGTCCATTGTTGCATCCATTGTCTTTCCCAAGATGTGCTTTCCTCACAATGGAAAGATCGTCACTATTAATCAGTTGAATTACTATGAACCTTAGTCTCAAACCTCTCCTCAGACCACTATCTCATCGACGACTAGAAATAAGACTATCCCTTCCTTAACCTCTGTTTCTCTTGGAATCTACAAAGATTCCACATTGCTTAGATATTACTATGGCCCACCACCTACTGCTTTTGAGCATAGATCTTCCATTGTTTAAATTCTTCAAGTGTCACGACCACAGACAAGGAGTCTGGTATGCCTTCTCAGCAACGAGCTCCTCCACAACCTTCTACTCAAGACCCAACTCGTCCTTTAGGTACAATTCTACTAGGTTATTTTTGTTATGTTGGTATCTCTCCCATTCCTTTTCCACCAGGAACCATTCCCCCATGTCTCTCCCATTCCAGAGTAGTTCCTCCAAGTCACTACCCCTCGGGTTAGATACCTTTCTTATTCCTGCCACTAGGCATTTTTTATACAACTGTAATGGCTACCTTGAGTCTTCCCAACACCGCCTTGGGGATCCTAGTCTGGTACATTGATCCTCATGCAAACACTCCTCCTGGCCAACTCAAATCTTATACAACTTTGACTAAAGTTCAACCCATTGTAACTACCCCTTCATTTACTTCAGTTCCACAACAACCTCAACAGGTCGCCACTCTTGTTCTGAAAGCATCTGTTATGTGGGAAAAATCCAAGAAAAATGGAAAAAAAGAAAGGCACCCCAACTAACTCCCAATCCTTCTAAACCTACAAATCCTTCTCCCACATGTGCTTTGTGTGATATTATTGGGAATTCCACCAATAATTGTCCCGAGCTCCATCATATTAAGAATATGGTCTTTGATACCTTTCTCGACTCTAAAATTCCTGACAAAGATGTTAACTAATGAGATTAATACAGTTTCAAGCTTATTTAAATCAACTCTTCTCATAATTCCTTACATATTTTTATTATATATTTCTTGATGAGATGAGTAAAAGTGAGATGTTATGCCTAGAGGACTAATGTGCATTTATTGTAGGTTTTTGAGAGAAAATCATGGAAATTTTGGCTAATTGAGGGCATAAACTCGATTAATACAAGGAGGAGAGATTTTAGGAAATAGATCCTCCTCATTTACTCCTCACTCATTCGAATATTCCTCCATCAAATCACACTAGCTCAGAGTTGCAAGCGGCCGAGTCTTGAAGACCGAAAGGCAGCGGAGCTAGTGATAGTTTAAGAGTCAGTTCATCTTGAGTTTGGGAGTTGAGCCTTGCCTTATTTAAGGAAGTTGTGGGAGAATTCTGTTCGATAAGTAAGGAGCCTAGAGCCTCATTAGGATTTGACTTTTTGATGTAAAAGCACTAGGCATTTTCTATTTCAAGACTTGTGGAAGACATTGTTATGTAATTTTCTGATATGATGATGAGAATGAGCATTTACTTGATCCAACACTCAGTTTACTCAGAGGGATGAAGCTCTTAGGTTAGGGCCCAACCCTAGCAGAAAAGGCTCCTCTTCTTGTATTTGTATTCTTAGTTGATTTCATAGATTAATGGTTGACTTGTCTTTAGCATTATTTCATTGCAAGTAGTTTTGGATTTTATTAGTTTTCTTCCATTTGTGCATTTGCTTCAATAGTTGCTTAGTAAGGGAAAGGAATATCAAAAAATTTGTTAGTAGGTGGATTTGGCCTCACTCCTCCCTTCAGGGACCACAGATTGAGGAAATAACTCCTATGCAACCTCAAAAAGATAGAATTCTAATTTCTCATGGAATTTAGGGTTTTTTGTTACTTAATCCAACATTTTACTAGTTTTCAAGAATAGGATTTAAATGTCATTTTTTTTTATATATTCAGCCTTGCATTAGATATCATAAAGGTTTCACATTATTCTGCAACTTTTCCCATGCATGAAATAGGTAACTAGCTCATGAAATTCTATTTTCTTTAGTTAATTGAGAATCTTTCATGTTTAACATGATTCATGGAGAAATGTCAGTGACTGATGCAGTGTAGGAGTTTCAGTAGTCCAGAGAGATTTCATGACCAACAACCCCATCCTAACCTTATTCATCCATGATTATTCCTTTTTTCACTAAGTCCCTCACCAAATTCATCATTCCATAAGAACACTTCTCTAAGTTTGTTGAGCAAATCCAACCATCTCACAAACTCCGTTTTGAGTTCTAAAGGAGTCCTAGCCACTTCCTTGCCTCATTTCTCCCACCATTCACCTTCCCTGAGCCCTACAACACCTTCCAAATCCATCCTCTTGCTCTCGGTCAGATCCTATGGGAATACATGGGATCTTATAGGAGCATTAGGACATCCTATAGGAGGCATTAGGAGATCCTGTAGGTCGACCTGTAGTGGCCTGTTTTGAGGCCAAATTGTAGAAAAATCACTTAGGAAGATAAGAGAAGACACCTACTTGCCTCCAAATACATCTGACCATTCACCATCATCCCTAATCCACCTGCCACATCACCAAGAGAAGTTAGCATTCACATTTTCACACAAAAAAGACCAAAAGGAAAAAGAGTTATTTTGTTCATTTACATGCACAACAGTAGAATGTTTGGATGTTTCAAATTGCATGCCTAGGATAGTAGGATTACACACATGTTAAATTAGCATTCTTTTGAAGAAAAAACTCTTAGCTGTTAGTTATATGAATGGTGTGTTTAAGCAGTTGATTCCAGTCTTTTCCTTACTACAGTAGACAAGATTTAATTTAGTGCAAGTTTCCCTTTCTTCTCATTGACAATCAATCTTCTTCTGAATCCATAAAAGGTTGGTTTGAGAAACCATAGTGGTCTCTCACCAGCTTAGCAGTGAAAAAGAACAGACCCATCACATCTACTTGTGTATACAACACTGTCACCTCCAAGTTTGTATGAACCCTAGGTTGATAAAGTAAAGTTGCTAGCCCCAGGAGTTGCAGCATTCTTGTTGCAATACTGGTGCTCATCACTTTTTGGTGGCGTTGTTGGGGAGTTGTCTGAGTAAGATGTGATTTATTCTTTATTTCTTCCATTTTTTATCTCTAACATTCTACTATTAGTTTCATTTCTTCAAAAGTAATTGTAAGTTAGTTTGCCTTCTTTTCCATTCTGCAAGTGATATTTCATTCAAACAGTTAGTTTTCATTCAGTTTGTGATTTCAATTTGGCAATTAGTCTCAAAGTTTGAAAAAAAAACACAAAAAAAACACTTCTATTATGCCTCGTACCAATAGGGATAACTTAGGAAACTTTCTACCAAATACCCCCACCACTTCAAATATCCAACCTTCCCTCTTCTTCGGTGCCTGTGAATTGGAGGACCCCTTAAGTGAACAACTAGAGATATTTGAAGGGCCTACATGGGGAGAAGAAGAAGGAGAACCCATTCGAATTGACCTAGTGGTTGAAAATAGAAATGATAGAAGAGATAGAGAAAGAATGGAGGGTGTCTTTCCCATCAGAAAAACTAATGGGGATACCAAGATTAAAAACATAAGCCCCTCTGCTCTTCCTCATTTCCATGGCCTGACCTTAGAATATCTAGACACTTTCTTATTTGATTTTGTTGTCATATGCAAAACTTATGATTACATCACTGATGAGTAGAATTTAAAACTATTCCCATCCACTCTCAAGGATGCAGCTCTGCGCTGGTTCATGGGTTTACCTGGAGATGGCATCGCAACCTGGGCTCAGATGTAGCGAGCCTTTAACAACAAGTATAGAGAATACTACAGGTCCAAAGACACTAAAGAAGAAATTTCTTGGATGACCTTAGGGCATGATGAATCCCTAGAGGATTATGAAGAAATATTTAAGCTTAGCTACAAAAGGGCCAGGTGCACACTTGATCCTGAGTAAGTGAAGCTAGTCCTACTCAGAGGGCTAAGGGAAGATCTTCTAGACACCTTAAACCTACTAGCAGGAGGGGACATCTACCAACTATCCTATGAAGATATCAAGACTATCTTTAGGAATCATTCTAGGGAAATTGGGAATCATTCTTGGGCAGCTAGGAAAAAGGGTAGGGGTAGTCAACCAATGGCCAGCCCATCCTCTTCCAATACATCCATCAAAGGTGAAATTGGAAACATACTGGAAGATTTCAAGAGTGAAATGCTGCAAACCCTTGCCCTATAGATGGACACTATGCACATCAAGAGAATGAAGGAGGAAGCAAAAAGAGAATTAGCCATTTTATGCCCTAGATGCACAAGGAGGCACCCTAGGAATGAATTTCCACTAAATCTAATCAAAATATCAGTCTATGAAGAAAACCACTCCATAGAAAAGTTCCATTCTCTACCCAAACTAAAAGTTATGTATCAGGGAACTGAAGGGGTGACTGAACAACTCTGCTACATAAATCAAAGGAGACCTCATGGGCCTCGGCCATACTAGCAGGGCATGAAAGGGTCATCCCATGCATATTACAACCCTAACCAAAACATATCCATTCCCTCTTGGGGGCCCCCTTCTCATCCCTCCTGGTCTACACCTCCTCCTCGGTATTTTTCACCTCAGTACCATTCCCAGCTGACCAACTAGTCATTTCAGCCATAGCCTCAGCCATAGCCTCAGTGGAATGCACCACCCCAGGGGTGGAGGTCCCCATACAACAATTCTCCAACTTTATTTCCTTCAACTCATACTCAACCACATATTTTGCACCTTGCTCCACCTAAACAACCTCATATGCTTCCCAAGCCAAATCTAAACCCGAACAATAGACAGGCACAACAAGTGTATAGTGGAGAGACATCCTACCCTGATTATGCTGTGGAGATTCAGGAAATCAACCTGAGATCTAGGAGAGTACTCCCGAACAACCAACCTGCACCTCCAGCTAGGGAGAGTGAGGAGGAAAGGGAGGAAAGCATGCCTAGAATGAATCCACCTTCTTTTCCTGAGATATTAACTCATCCAGTCCAGCCTACCCCAACAGAGAATGAACTTATGGGTGAATTGATGAGCCTCATCATTAGGTAACTATATGGACCTTAATACACCTCCAAGCTTATTTGAATCAACTATTCTCATAATTCCTTACATATTTTGATTAAATTTTTCTTAATGAGATGAGTAAAAGTGAGATGTTATGCCTAGTGGACTAATGAGCATTGAATGTGGGTTTTTGAGAGAAAATCATGGCAATTTTGGCAAATTAAAGGAAGAAAGTCCAATGAGACAAGGAGGATAGATTGTAGGAGATAGATTCTCCTCATTTACTCCTCACTCTTTCAAATATTCCTCCATCAAATCACACTAGCTCGGAGTTGCAAGCAGCCGAGTCTTGAAGATCAAAAGGCAGTCGAACCAGTGATAGTTAAAGAGCCAGTTCATCTTGAGTTTGGGAGCCAAGCCTCCCTAGATTTAAGGAAGTCATTGGAGACTTGATTCGGATAAATACGGAGGTCTAGAGCCTCATTATGGTTCGAATTTTTGATGTAAAAGCACTAGGCATTTTCGAGTTCAAGACTTGTGGAAGACATTGTTATGTAATTTTTTGATATGATAATGAGATTGAGCATTTCCTTGATCCAACACTGAGTTGAATCAGAGGGCTGAATCTCTTGCGTTAGGGCCCAACCCTAGCAGCAAAGGATCCTCTTCTTGTATTTGTATGCTTAGTTGGTTTCATAGATTAATGGTTGAATTGTCGTTAGCATTATTTCATTGCAAGTAGTAGTGGATTTGATTAGTTTGCTTCCATTTGTGCATTTACTTCAGAAGTAGCTTAGGAAAGTAAAGGAATATCAAAAAAGTTGTTAGTATGTGGATTTGGCCTCACTCCTCCCTTCAGGCACCATGGTTTGAGGAAATAACTCCTATGCAACCCCAAAAAGACAAAATTGTGATTTCTCATGGAATTTAGGATTTTCTGTTGCTTAGGCTAGCATTTTACTAGTTTTCAAGAATAGGATTTAATTGACATTTTTGATATCTTCAGCCTTGCATTAGATGTCATAAAGGTTTCACATTATTTTGAGAGTTTTCCCATGCATGAAATAGGTAACTATCTCATGAAATTCAGTTTTCTTTAGTTAATTGAGGATCTTTCTTGTTTAACATGATTCATGGGTAAATGTCAGTGATTGATGCAGTGTAGGAGTTTCAGAAGTGTAGAGAGCTTTCATGACCAGCAATCCCAGCCTAACCTCATCCATCCATGTTTTTGCTTTTTCCACTAAGTCCCTCACCAAATTCATCATTCCATAAGAACACTTCTCCAAGTTTGTTGAGAAAATCCAACCATATCACAAACTCTATTTTGAATTCTGAAGGAGTCCTAGCCACTCCCTTGCCTCATTTCTCCCACCATTCACCTTCCCTAAGCCCTTCACCACATTCCAAATCCCTCCTCTTGCTGTCAATCGGGTTCTGTAAGAATACAGGGGATCTTGTAGGAGCATTAGGACATCCTGTAGGTTGACCTATAGTGGCTTGTTTTGAGGCCGAATTGTGGAAAAAACACCTAGGAAGATAGGAGAAGATCCCTACTTGACTCCCAAGCCATCTAACCATTCACCATCATACCTAATCTACCTACCACATCACCAAGAGAATTTAGCACATTTTCGCACAAAAAAGACCAAAAGGAAAATGAGTTATTATGTTCATTTACATGCACAACAGTAGAATGTTTGGATGTTTGAAATTGCATGCCTATGATAGTAGGATTACACACATGTTAACTTAGCATTCTTTTGAACCAAAACCTCTAATTTAGTTAGATGAATGGTTTGTTTAAGTAGTTGATTCCAGTCTTTTCCTTACTACAGTAGACAAGATTTCATTTAGTGCAAGTTTCCCTTTTTCTCATTGATAATCAAGCTTCTTCTGAATCAATAGAAGGTTGGTTTGAGAAACCATAATGGTCTATCACCATCTTAACAGTGACAATGAGTGGACCCATCACATCTACTTGTGTATATAGCACTGTCACATCGAAGTTTGTACGAACCCCGGGTTGATAAAGTAAATTTGGTAGCTGAGGAATTGCAACATTCTTGCTACAATACTGGTGCTCATCATTACCTTACCTGATTCAGCCAAGAAGAACAAATCCTTACGCACGAATCACCCTCATGCGTTGTTTGATAACTATGGTAATTATTCCCATCAATGTCCCCATCTCAAATATTTTTTTGATACAATTCAAGCGCTTCACGAGTTAGATGTCACTCATAGTGATTCCACTTCTCCTTTACCCACGGGTTCCATCCCCGCTACTTTTCCAAAACAGGAGGTCTCTCAACCAACCATCGTGATCCCTCCTCCTGATGTCGAGATGATGGATAGTTCAACCCCTATTCTCTACCTATCTTCATCCATGGGATCAATTTATTCATACTCTTTAGGATTTTCCTATTGTGCTTCTTTCAAACCTAATTCAAAGGGAACTTCATTCTTAACATCAATGGATGTCACATCCACTTGTCATCAGTCTACCACAATACATGTTGTGTATGTGAACCATGTCTCACATGATGATGACTGCTTCTATAACTCCTTACTTTGAACCAATACATTCAAACCAAATCCACCTTGTGGCCATTACATTGACATTCAATTTTTGGGTAAGGCGACATCCACTTTCGAGAGTCCAGGAGAAACAATTCTCCCCAACCCTCCTAGTGAATCTAGTTGTGTCAACCCTAGTACCAATATTATTCCCTATTTATAATATCCTATAGAGTCCCATATCACTTAAGATCACCCTAGGGATGAACCACCTAATCATCTCTCCATCTTACATCAACAACCCAACCCCTTTGACATTGTTGTTGGTCAACCACGGTGTCATCTAAGTGAGCATCTGTTCATTTTGTATGAAGTCATTCTTTGGTATGGTTATATCATGTATGCGAACCTATAAATTTAGTCCATTTGACCTATATATGTAGTGCCAAGTGAGATTGGTAATCCACCATTTCCTTTCTCATATTGCAACCATCATACATTCTTCCCACAGGAAAACAACCATAAACAACAAAGAGCAGATCACATCATTAAAATGTGTGTAGAGTCCACTATTCTAAATACATTCATTATGTCCATAGCATGCTACATCCATCCATTCAGAATTGTGGGGCACTTATGCCTCTACATATATTCATTATCCTCTGCAGGATATTGTGCTACTAGGGTTGAATGCTTGAATCCCTTATTTAGCACTTGGAACACAATGACGCTCCAAAAACTCAACCAGCTAGGGGAATCATTCTCGCCTTTGCATACCTGATCAATCCCCTCCATCGCATATGCTAGAGGACAGTATCCCATGATTGGGGTCATGATGGCACCCCTGGCCACCTTCTCACTTGATTAAAATAAGTCTTGGCCTAGACCTCAATAATCTAGGTATGGTTCGTTATCCTTCCATTCCTTGGATGTTTTGTCCTACCAGCCTCTCTGGCAAGCCATATACACATCGCATATTGTAGATGCTTGATACCATATATTAAAATGTTCTAATCTATGTGATACCACATTTAGCACCCGGTCCCATGTTTGATTTGGTGGGTGGGGATGATTCTAGACCTCCTCTACTATTTCATTCCTGTGATAATTTATTCCCTTAATTCTTCACCAGAGCGATCCTTCCAAGAAGCATTAAGGACATTTTTAGATTAATTAAGGCCACCTACTTGAAAGTCATATATCTAAATTCTGATTGCCAGTTCATTTGCTACAATATCACCAAGATTTAGGGCCTTCGCCTCCCCTACAAATTCTCCAACAACTCACTATGCAAATGAATTGGATTTGGGGGTAAGAAGCCCTTTTATAGGAAAAACACTAGCGTTTTTGTTGACCATTACGAGCATACTGTAGCTCAATTTGAGGAACTTCCAACACTATTGTAATCTCTCACCAAGCTATATAATGGGTCTCTCTTTGTTTTTGGTAATTTGAAAATTCAGTAGGAAGCCATTTTTTCCACAAGGTCTCACTTTACTGCCTAATAAAATTGAATTTATTCATATGAATTTTTTGTACTCAAGCATCACTTTACTTTTTCACTTGTCGACCCACGTGTTGATTTTTTTCATGAGTTACCATTATTTACTAATTTTTTTATGGTCTCCTTTGGGCCTCTCTTATGTGGTAGCATTATCAAGTCACCCTTGGTCAAAGCATCTAAGATGACTCACCCTTGCATCCATGGAGTCTATTCATAATCCCATTGTGCCTTGTTGTAGTGTATCATACATATTTATGTTATGTTTATCCCATTCTAGTCATTTTTGACCTCCAGTTATACTAATTTGTAATTGCAAAGCCTTTGTCTAAGCAATTGACCATCCCCTTTGGAATCGAGTCAACCACTGCCAGGTCAACCATGCATATCATGATCTGACAAGGGAATTCGTTAGTCCACCTCTCATCTGTCTATTTCCATCATCATTTTGTCATTCCATCAATCACATTAATATAATCCTCATGCCTTTGTTGAGGATCTTCATTGCCACAACTCTGGGAGGCCCTCTTCTGTCGACTTTAACACATCTATTCTATTTGAGTGTTCTAGAGGGTGGTGTAACTTGGTTCCAACCTTCATCATTGTTCAGTGACTCAAATTGAGCAAAGGGAATCATCATTGCCCTTTGACTTGGTTAGTTCTCACGTGCTCGACTCCAACTCATTATCGCATGATCAAGAATTGTACACTTGATGGTCCAATGATCTAGCATATTGTACCAACCTTTTCAGGGGTGTGTGAGATGTTCCAGACCTCATGAGGGGGTGTCCCTTCAGGTATCCCCCCACATGCCTAGATGTTAGTAGCTCATGATCCTACCTCAGATGTAGTTCTGTCAATTTGACTGGCTCAGTTTCCGCCACTTGCAGCACCCACAACATGCATTACTCATTCATATGATCCATTTAGATCTTCAGAGCCCTTTCCCGTTCAGCAGGGATTCTTTGGTTGTGATCCCCCCCAACCATGTCATATTAAGGGGAAATTATGTATCATGTACTCAGATCAACAGATGTTACTATATTCATTCCTATCCTATGTTTTCCAGATGCATTATGTATATGGTACTCATTATGTCATTGTATTACCTTTTGGCCCATTGATGCCAGCACGTTTTGTATCATTGTGGTGAAGTAAAACTATAAGTGTAGACACAAACAAATTCCTCTAGCTGGATAATGGGTCTAGCCACAATTGATACATTCTATGGAAGATTTCCTTAGATTATAAACAATTAAGAAGGCCTACCTCTTAGTACACTTATCCCATTTGATGATGTCCTTTCTTGCTCGCTCCAACTATCTCTCGCTTCCTTCTTGAAACCCCTGAAACAAGCAAACAACAACCATGATAATATACAATTGTAATTCATCCTACTTAACAAGTCAAGAAACGTTATGCCATGAATATGTAAGATGATAAATCATGTAAGAAATCAATCGATAGTTTCATATATGTTGAATCAAGAAGAGATTACAACCATTGTCTTGACGTTGTCGTTCTCCTGTAACAAGACGAGGTTCCCACACACTTCTGCTAGCATTCAATGATGGCCTCAACAACAATAGTTTTAAGGCTCTTCCCTTTAGGCTTCACTCCAAACTAAATTCACACTTCTCCCTCACACAACTAGAGAGCTACAACTGGTCACCGATATTTGAGATTCAGGAGATGGCGGGCGGATTTGAGTTTAGGGTTTATGCAGGTTCTTCCCCTGCCGCCGCCGACCTCACTTTTCTGCTGGAGGATACAGGCCTTTTCGAAGTCGCCATTGTCTCTTCAGACGGGTCCGTTGTTGCTGGTCCAACTGATGCCGCTGTTCTTTTTGTTTTGATCGCTGCCAAAACCTGTTGGAGCCGGCCTGCGGGTTACTCAGAAACCAATGTCACACCTTGGAACTGGTCTGGAACCATTACCAGAAAGGGACCACGGGTCTCGCAACAAATCTGTCAGGTATCCGGGGTTTTTTCCGTTTCAATGGGTCATTTCATTTTCCTCAAGGCTTTTTTGGAACCCCCTTTGCATAGTCTGGGGATTTATGATTCATATCAATCGTTCCCCGCAAAATTTCCGGGTGATCCGCTCCTCTGCGCGGACGGTTTCTTCTTGGGGTATATACCCAGTCTGCGTTCCACGGCCCTTTCTTGGCATGCAGAGGCAGATCGATTCAGATCCGGGCTCCTTTATCCTCATAGATTGCAGATCAGGGCCGAATATAAAAGCCCAAGTGCTCCAAACAGTGCCGAGATCAGAGGGAAAAAAACAAAGCCCTTCTTCAAGAACCCAGGGCAAACATTGATCGAAAGAGTTGCGGATCCAGAAAGGGGTGGGTGTCGTGGCCGGGTATCGCAGTGCTTCAAAGCCCCCCTCCTCGATGACGCAGCGTACCAAATTTTCCTCAGAACCACAGAAGGCAGACACTTATGCCTACAGATCTGGGGAGGCATGAGGGTTCTGGAGCTCAAAGAGAAAATCCAAGATAAACTGGGCATCCCAGTTGCCCTTCAAAATTTAATATTTTCTGGGGTTTGTTTGCAGGATCATCTCACTCTCCAGCATTTCAGGGTAGCCCAGGATTCAACAATCACCCTCAACCATCGTTTGCGAGGTGGGTCAAAGGGCTCTTCATCAAAACCTACAGGCACAT
The DNA here is from genome assembly GCA_000404065.3 of Pinus taeda. NCBI lineage: Eukaryota > Viridiplantae > Streptophyta > Pinopsida > Pinales > Pinaceae > Pinus > Pinus taeda. The sequence continues at coordinate 80,467 of APFE031092074.1, read as the reverse complement.
ATCGTGATGCAGCCAAAGGGAAAGCACCAGCAAAGGGGAAAGAACCTGCAGTAGTCAGCCCATCGCCGGGGCAGTATATAGTGGATCAAATACCAGAAAGCCCATCCATCGCGCTGGATCTTCCAGAGGTACAATGCATTTTTTCAAATCTGGAAAAAAAAGCTGTTATTTGTAGATTTAACGGTTTCTGGCCTAAAACTGAGGCCCTGTATGAGTGGATCCACACGATCTGGACAAAAAACTGCCAGATCCACCTCTGTTCGAAGGGTTTTTTCATTGTTATTTTCCTTGAAGTTGAAGAAAAGGAAAAAATTCTCAATGAAGGACCATGGTTCTGGGGCAGTGCGGGTTTATTTGTCACCCCATGGTTTCCAGAGTTCGACGCAAACACCACAGTGGTATCAAGGATGCCAGTATGGGTAAGACTGCATAACTTACCTTTACACTTTTGGCACTTCAGGACTTTAACAGCCATAGGGAATACCCTTGGGAGAATGTTAAAGATTGATACAGATAGGCACTTAAAAGGAATTTTCACCTTTGCTAGGATATGCGTCGAGGTAGATCTTAGTCAATGCCTACCAGAAAGCATTTTCCTGAACTTTAACAATACTCAATGGAAACATCCCTTGGACTATGAGAATACAGCATTCAGGTGCAGGGGGTGTCAACAAACAGGTCATTTGCTCAAAGCATGTCCCAGCAAGAGCAAGCCACAACAAAGGAAGCCCAGAGGATGGCAGAATTTAGATGAAGTCTTAAACAGGAGAACATCAAGAAAGAAGGCCCCCTCGGTAACAGAAGATGAAGAAACAGAGGCAGAGGAGGATGATAGCACCACTGAGGAGTTTGAAACAGAAAATCAGAAGGAAAATTCAGCAGCTAACAAGGATCCTCAGCCACATTCAAATCAGGTAGAGACCCAGAATGACAAAACAGAGATGAAAAATGTGGATAAGAACTCAGGAGGCAATAAACGACAACACCATTCAGATACATCAGACTCAGACAAAGAATCAGGGCAGATGACCGATCCATCTCAGTTAGTCATTGTTTCGACCGAGCCCACTCTAGGTGAGTGGCGCAAGGTCGAAAAGAAAAAGGGGCGGAAAACTTGATGCATGTGTTTTGCTCACTGCTGGGGCTTTTTCTCCCTTTTTCCTTTTCTCTCTGTTCGCGTTAGTCTTCTAACGTAGCACTAGTGGCCTTGCGGTAGCTGAATTTAAAAGTGTAACTTTTCATTATATTTTTAATAAAAGGTTACTGATTTTTTCTAAAAAAAAACTAGAGAGCTACAACTATGAATAGCTTGTTGTTTTCTCCAAACTTAATTAGCATTATCACACCAACATTAACACTAAAACACTAACACTAGCTTGTGCTTGGGAAAAGGGAGGTTTATATAGGAAAAATGGATGGGAGATGGATCCTCTTCTCATGGGAGAAAGTCTTATCCCTTGATTTAGTTCCATCATTATAGGCGAAAGGAGCCCAAACTGACATACTCGACCCCATCCAGCTAAACCATTTACCAGAATTCCGTTACGAAGCTTCTAGAGCTGGAAGCTTTGGCTCTTTATTTAAAAAAAATTCCATAGGAGAACCAACACGACTGGAACAAAGCTGAGTCACTCCGGTCAGCGCTAGGGGTAGTGTTAATCCCTGCATATTGGCACGAGGAGGACAAGGGCCGTTAGTACTGGTCTTGTAAACTTGGAAAAACATAAGATTTTGGGGAAATGGTGCAAAAGGGAATTGTTCTGCTCATGAAGAGGGACACAGTGGGAGTTTCTTCATGAAGGGAAATCATGTAGGGTTCACTGGAGAGGTCCTCTAGGATCAAGGAAGGGGGAGTACAAGGATAGTGACTAAATGTTGTGTAATAGATGCCCCCTAAAGCGTGAAGGCTGAACTAGAGTGAGCAATGAAATGCTTTATGAATCAGTGTGGCGAACCATAGTCTATCGTTGGAAAACCTGTAAGCAAGTACATATACATACACATAACTGAAAACTCAGTCAAATGATACATTAATTGTGGTATGGATGCAGCCATCCAGAGAATGATCATGTGAATGGATCTAGGCATGGGTGCAACCATCCGTTAAAGAGGATCATAATGAAACCAAGGTATGGTCGCAACCATCCAATAATGAGAAGGATCACATATGATAACTCATGGTATGGTCACAATCATCCATCTGAAAGGGACATGTATATGAACATAATCATGTTACACTGCCTCACAACCTATACTTTGGTAATCTGAGCCCAGGGTCTTGCGTTCCAACACAACCCAATCAATGTAAAATTTCTAACATGTGAATAGATGTGTTGATGTCAAACATGCTATAAAGTCGCTTGATTACTAGTCAATGATGTAAATTGTTAACAATCGTGAGAGAAACCACAAATGATGACAATGGTCCTCAAGGTACTATCAGCACAATCCATGGAATGTGAATAGAGGAATTGAATTCAAACACCCATGAAATAACTCGATTGAAATCCAATGATGTGAACCTGTCGTCGAGTGCGAGGAACTTGCCATTAGGGCATGCAAGCTCTAAGGTATTGGAGGGGAGTCTCTCGGTAAACTTCTCGGATAATGAGCTAAAGTCGAAATGAAGTGCCCGTGTTGAAGGAGGGCCGTAATGTATCCCACATCATCAACACGAGGCAAAAGGATGCAAAATGATTTTGGATGATATATAGAATCAAAGGTAAGTGTAACTGCAAAAGGACAACCCTTGAACATATTGGCGACACAACTCGAATTTGGAAGCTTTTGGATCAATAGGATCGGTGGTCATGAGAACGTGGCAGAGATCAAATGGAAGGAAAAAATGAATGGCCCAAACCAGGGAGGTCAATGATAAAACCCGACACGAAGTAGAAAGTGTCATTTTCAAGAGTGAGCTACAGACACCACTGACTAGATTTCCAAATTTTTCCCCACCATTTTTGGCAGGTACCCCAATTATTTTTAATTGAAAGCATGAAGGGGATGGCATATGCTTGCACTGTAAGTTCATCCTTTGGATGAATCCGACCTAATAAGTTAAGCAAGCCCTAGGAAGGAGAAGCTCATGTTCGTCATGGTGACGAATCCGATGTCATTTAATATTTTAATGAGTTTGACAAAGGTATAACTTGGTATCTTTTTCATCACAATTTGCAATGCTTGCCCAACTCCTACCTCTCACAATCACAAAAATCATTGTTTTGTGAACTATGCCCTTCTTGGAAGTGTCGTTGTCACTGTTGGAAGCACCCTACTTCCTCTTCTTATCCTATAAATTCCTCCACTCTCTCCATGATTCCTTCTTGGTATTTGTAGGAGCACCCTTTCCCCACATTGACCAAACACTCTTCTTGTACTATAGAGTCTCACTTCGAACTATCAAGCTCCCTCTCAAACTCGAATCCCTCTGAGTCTCTACAACCTAGACCTTCTTCTTTGGAAGGTGTACCTTCTTCTCAGGAGCTTGTACCCACTCCTCTGAAGCCTACACCTACACCTATACCTTCTCTCTAGAACTTGCACCTACTCCACCTACTTATTTCCATGATCCACAGGCTTGCTTGTCAACCTGTAGATACCATGCTCTCTAACTCTGAGTACAATCCCATCCAACTTAGGGCCTCTAGGCCTAAGTCTTGCCTTCCCATCCTTTAACAAGACCTCAAACCCTTTCCTCTCGATCATCGACATAGAAATCAAGCTATAGCTGAGTCTTGGTAGAAAAAATACATCCTGGACCTGCATTAGACGTCATGTTTCCATCCTGAATGGAACAACTCCTGATCCTCAGATCTCAAACTAACTCTTATCACACAAAACCATCTTTAACTTCGAGTCCCATTCAGCTAGAGTCTCAAAAACCTCATGTGACCTTGTTATATGCTTCGTACCACTATCCACATACCATACATACTCATTGATAGTACCTTGTGAGAAATGAGAAATTATAGCAAAGTCCTCCTCTTCTTATCTCCTGGTGAGATCATTTATCTTATCTGAAGTGGCAACACCGGTGGCCTACTTTCCTTTCCTCTTTTCATCATCTCCCTTTTTCTTCATTGAACATCTCAATAAGTAATGACCCATCTCGCCACAGTTGAAAACTTGACTTTACTCAAGTCCTTCTTTTAATTACCCTTCATTTGCACTATAAGTGCCACGTCATCATCGAAAGACACCTTCTTTGGATGAAGATCCTTGTATCGCATCTCTTCCTGAATGATGTCATCCCACAACCTATCCTAGTCTGGCAGTTTATCCCTAGCAATGATCCCTTTGATGAATGGCTTCCATTCCTCGATGAACTTTTTCAAGTAAATCCTTACCATATCTCCATCTGAGATAATCATACCGATGGCAGCAAGATAACCTTTGACCTGAGACAATCTCATCATATACGAGCTCATGATTTCACCCTTTATCATCTTGGGGGAATTCAAATTATCCTCCAATACCAGTACCTGCTTCTTGTTCTTATTCTGGAACAAATTCTAAAGAGCCATTCACATCTCATGTGCATTTTTCTTCCTGGACAAATGAGGTGTTATGGAATCCTTCTCACCATCTAGAATGATCATTCTCACCCTCACATCCAAATATTCATATATTTCCAACTCCTTAGGGTTGGTTGGCCTCTTGATATATTTCTCAACGAACTCCCAGATCTTGTTGACCTGCAAGACCAATTTGTTTCTTTCCTTCCAAGGAGTATAGTTGGAGAACCCCTGCAACATGTCCTTGTACCTACGACTGTCCTACAACTTTGACATTGTAGTGACCCCTTCATTTACAATGTGACCAACTCCCTCTCACACTGTACTTCTCTATGCACAAATCAGATTTACTTGCTTACAAATTAGCTTAGACACGCTTTGATACCATGTTGAATTTCCATGAAATTCAGTCTAGGTTAGAGTCTTAAAATCACTGACGCTATCAAATCAAGAATCTCGACCATAAACTACTTTGCACGGTGGAAATATAAAGTAGTAAATCACATATGCACAATATACACACTTTTTAAAAAAATTGTACAATCACCAATATTCGTGATATTAAACCAAATCTGAATAATACAACATTCTATCGTATTGTGGTGAAGTAAAATTATAAGTGCGGACATGAATGAATTCCTCTAGCTCGATAATGGGTCTAGCCACAACAGATACATTCTATGGAAGATTTCCTTAGGTTAGAATCAATCAAGATGGCCTACCTCTGATCCAGACTTAAACAGGAACGCAACAAGTTACAGAGATAACCATATACACAAGATGCAACGGAAATAATACTTCATTTCATTAATGGAAAATACTAAAATATGCTTACAACCAGAAATGGAAATAAACCAGCTGGGGCGATGGTAGCTTATCTATGAGAAGAGATGTGTGGCTACATGCCTCTGAACTGTGTTACAATGAGGCTCGAAGGCCTATTTATTATTGAGAAACAATGGAAAACCCTTCACATTCCAAAACCTAACCCTAGAAGATGAAACGCCAAATTGTGGGCCCTGTTTTTGGGTAAATTGGTACATAAACTTCCCGGGGTCGCGAATTGGTCGTGTTATCTCCGTTTGACGCGCATGATAGCCCGTTGGAAAGATCTCTCTGACGACTACGACGAAAAAGACAATTTTTAGGTAGAAAAGTTGCTGGCGGTAGATTTCCCAAAAAACGTCGTTTAGGGCCTCAAAACGGCTTCAGAAGTTTAGGACCCGAAAAACTGCTAAAAATAGTAAATTGTGCTATAATTAAGGAAACTCAAAAAACTGAAAGAAGCACTAGAGGGGATCCAAGTGGAATTAGCGGGTGGCCACCAATATCCACCTGGATCAACCTCTTGGTTCACTTATCTTGCTTAATGATTTCCTTGCTTGCTCACTCCAACAATCTCTCACTTCCTTCTTCAAGCTCCTGAAACAAGTAAACAACAACAAACAAAAAACATGATAATATACAAATTGCAATTCAACCTACTTAAAAAGTCAATAAACATTAAGCCATGAATATGTAATATTACAAAACATGTAAGAAATCAATCAATAGTTGCATATATTAATATCAAAGAGAGATTACAACCATTCGTCTTGACATTACAATCCTCCTCTAACAAGTCCAGGTTCCCACACACTTCTGCTAGCGTTCCATGATGGCCTCAATCAAAAATAGATTTAAGGCTCTTCCCTTTAGGCTTCACTCCATACCAAATTCACACTTCTCCCTCACACAAGTAGATAGCTACAACTAGTAATAGCTTGCTTGTATACTCCAAACCAAAATAGCATCAACAGTCAACCAAAACTCTGCAGCTAATTTGTGCTTGGGAAGAAGGGATGTTTATATAGGAAATATGGATGGGAGATGGATCTTCTTCTCATGGTAGAAGGACTTATCCCTTGAGGTAGTTCCATTGTTATAGTGGAAAGGATCACAAATTGTCAACCTCAACCCCATCCAGCCAAACCATTTACTAGACTTCCGTTACGAAGCTTCTAGAGCTAGAATCTTCGGCTCTAACTTAAAAAACTTTCAATAATAGGATTGTTGTGACTGAAACACAACTCAGTCACTTCGGTCGGCATGAGGATTAGTGCTAATCTCTGCACATTGGCACAAGGGAGACAAAGGCCATTAGCGCCGATCTTGTAAACTCGGCAAAATAGAAGCTTGAGGGGAAATGGTGCAAAAGGGAATTTATCTGCTCATGAAGAGGGGCATAATGGGATTTTCTTCATGAAGGCAAAGCATGCAGGGTTGACTGTAGAGGTTTTCTAGGATCAAGGAACAGGGAGTATAGGGATAGTGACAAAATGTTGTGTAACAAATGCCCCGTAAAGCGTGAAGGCTGAGCTAGAGTGAGGGATGAAATGCTTTATAAACCAATGTGGGGAACTGGTCTATTTTCAAAAAACCTGCAAGAAAGTATAGATACATATACATAATCTGAGATCTCTGTCAAATGATACATGAATCATGGCATGGACACAGCCATCCATAGAATGATCATGTAAATGGATCCAGGTATGGGTGCAACCATCCATTAAAGAGCATCATAATGAAACCAAGATATGGTTGCAGCCATCCAATAATAAGAAGGATCACATATGATAACTCATGGTTTGGTCACATCTAGCCATCTGATAGAGACATGCATATCATCATAACCATGCACATCACTTCGCAACCTGGACATTTGTGATCTGAGTCCAGGGTCTTGCGCTCCAACACAACCTGATCAAAGTACAAATCCTAGCATGCGAATAGATGTGTTAACATCGAACATGCTAGAAAGTCGCTTGATTACGAGTCAATGACGTAAACTGTTAACAAGCGCAAGAGAAACCACTAATAATGACAATGGTCCTCAAGGTACTATCAACACAGTCCATAAAATATGAATAGAGGAACTAAAATCGAACATTATGTTGAAAATGCAACAAGATGATGGAGCTTAGTGAAAAGAAGTCACCTTCACTAAGTGGTTCCGCAGGCTATTTTTGGCGCAAAGTCTATGTTTAGACATATGGATCATGGTCTATGAGTTGCAGGATGCTATTTATGGATGATTGGTCATGTTGGTAAAAATAGATGGACCTCTATTTTTAGACATATGGGTGGAGTCTATTTTTAGACTGCCAGTCTAAATATAGAATAGTAAAATATTATTAGCTCTTAATAATATTTGGACTATAAACATTATTTTATCCTCTTGCAGCACTTCAGTTCGAGCTACGGATGTGGCACATGCAACTGCCAGAAGGAAATACGATTTTCTTATGGGTTAGTTGAGCTATTTCATGATAAACTTCAGTTAGAACTCAAGTGATTGAGTTTGGTTGAGTTGATTGAGGAGTTGATGGAGTTGTGTTCAGTTTGACTTAGTTGAACTAGTTGTATTCAGTCTAACTGCCAAATAAACTAGTGATGAGTGGTGTAAATTAATTATTAATTAATTCACTAATTATTAACTCATAAATCAACTAAAGAATACATCAGTTATCTTAGTGCATGGACAGTTCAGTGGAGACGAGTGTTAAAGGTGAGTGAAAGGGCAAGAGAGCTGTCAGTTGTGACTATAGTTGTGCATGAGATTTGCACAATCAGGGGATTGAGATTGCCAATGAGGATTGCGTAGTGAAACGCAAGGGAAATACGAGTTTGGATCAGCCATTCTCATCTATTCTCAATAGGTATTGTGCAGTGGAGGCAGGAAAACAACGGAGGAGATTTGAACCTCTGATTGATTCAGATCTGAGCTAGTTTGTGTGTAACAGGTGGAGATAGTACTGAGTACTTGCGAGGAGTATTGTACTATGTATTGTTACATGTTCTCAATCAATATAATATACTAATAGTTGAGGGGTTTTCATCTGTATTCTTTCCCCAGTACATACTGTGTTGATATGTGTGATTGATGTTTCAATGTGCGCATGCGATTGTTTCTTTAATTTTGCAAATTGATGATCAATATAGTGGAGGTTATGTATTATGCATGCATTCCGCAAATAGTGTATAATCAGGATAATTTCTATGAATAAGTGTTATATTATTCAAAATTTCTACATGGTATCGGAGCTAGCTGATTTGTAGAAAAAGTTTCTACATGGTATTAGAAGCGAAGTTGATCATCAGATCTATTCAGAAAGTGATTACATTTTATTTCTTTAGGCAGAGTCCGTAATCGGGCCAGGTAGCTTCTGGATTCATCCTTCTTTTGGAAGGTGAGATATCCGGTGAATGCCCATACAGTTAATCTCTGTATGAGAAATACTTTGTTCTCACGAATTTTAGATTAGAAGCGGTTGAGTTTTGAGCTGGTGGAATTCGAATTTGCAGCAATGTTTTCTTGGTGTTGAAGTTGAAATGTCTTTCAACGGATTGCAATTGGAGTATGCCCTTGAAGGTAACTCGAATTATATTGCATGGAAAGACAGGATGGAGGTGGTGTTAGATGATAATGGGTTGAAGGAGTTCATAGATGCTAATGTCCCAAAACCTACTGATGCTACTCAAGTTGAGGCTTGGCAAAAGAAGACAACAAAGTGTCGAAGGATTCTGTTGGAGGCGTGAAGGATCACATTGTATCCAACCTGCATGGAAAGGCTTCTCCATACTTGATGTGGAAAGCAGTGATAGATTTATTCCAAAGCAAGAGCGACCAGAGGAAGTTGGCGCTCAAGGATAAACTTAGAAACATTAAGTGTGAGAAAGGAGACAGTATGCCCAAGTATCTCACAAAGTTCACCCAATGCCGGGATGAGCTGGGAAGTATTGGGGTGACTATCGATGATGAGGACTTGGTGAGCTTGGCTCTCCTTGGTATTCCGAAGAGTTGGCATTCCTATTAGGACTCTGTCAATGGTCGGAAGAAATTGCCAGGATGGGAGAGACTTTGGTCGGATCTTGTGCATGAGGAGATCAGGTGGAATACGAGGGATGGATCTTCATCAAAGGAATTTGATGAAGAAAATCGTGCTTTGGCTACCAAAGCAAAGAAGGGGAAGAACAAGAAAGCTTCTCATTCTGGTGCGAAAGGCAAGAAGCAGGACAGTCCAAAGTGAAGTGCTTTCACTGTCACCAGCACTGACATTATGCCACAAATTGTTCGCAGAAGAAGAAAAATAAGCAAGTTGCTGGATCTACAGCAGGAGAGGCCTTAGCCTCGCAGTTTGAGCTGGATTTTTCGCTAATCGCATGCTTGGTATCAAGTGTGATGAGATTGGTATGGTTCTTGGACAATGGTGCGTCTTTTCACATGACAGGAGATCGAGATTTGTTTTTTGATTTGGATGAGAAAGATCTTGGAGTGCACATCGAGGTGGGTGATGATGGTAGATACAGTGCGATAGGTATCAATACCGTTTCCTTTGAGAGGGAGTCTAGTAAACCCTTCGTATTGAAGGAAGTGATGCATGTTCCAGGATTGAAGAAGAATATTATCTCTATGACGATGTTAGAAGACAAGGGATATGATGTTGTCTTCAGCGAGGGAAAGGCTTTCCTGCGCAGTAAGGCAATTGGAGAAACCCAGAAGATAGGGGTTCAAGTCAAGAACCTTTATCAATTGCATGTAGATGGCTGCGCAACAATGGCATGCAAGGTAGAAGGAGTGGTGAGCCGAGATGATGGCGAGCTGTGGCACCAGAGATTGGGCCACCTTCACCATGGAGCCTTAAAGATACTGCAACAGATTTCTACTGGGCTTCCTAAAGGAACTCTTGCACAGTCAGATCAGTGCAAGGGGTGTACTTTGGGAAAATTTGTGAAAGCCACCTTTCACGAGAAGGATATTCGTGCCAAGACGATCCTTGAGAGAATTCACACAGACGTGTGTGGACCTTTCTCAGTAGCTTCGACAGCAAAGCACAAGTACTATGTGATCTTTGTTGATGATTTCTCTCGAAAGTGCTGGATCTTCTTCACGCAGAAGAAGAGCGAGACATACTCAAAGTTCTGTGAATTCAAAGCACTGGTCGAGAAGGAATCGGGGAAGAAGGTGAAGGCTCTTAGGAGAGACAATGGTGGTGAATTCATCTCTAGTGAGTTCAAGGACTTCTGCAGTGCAGAAGGGATTCGAAGAGAGCTCATAGCTCCCCTTAACCCACAACAGAACGGGGTTGCTGAGCGGAAGAACATAATGATTGTGGGTGCTGCATGGGCGATGTTGCATGATCAGGGCCTACCCCTTCACTTGTGGGCGGAGGCATGAAATACTGTAGTATATGTGCAGAACCATTGTCCTCACAAGATACTTGGCATGAGTACACCCGAGGAGGCTTATTCTGGTAAGAGGCCTAATATTTTCCATTTGAGGATTTTTGGTTCTCCTGTTTACATGCATGTGATGAAGGATGCTAGGAAGAAGTTGGAGACGACCGCAGAGGTTGGGATATTTGTGGGGTACATTGATACACCCCACAACTATGTCTGTATTTGCTAGACAGTCACAAGACTGTTGTGCGATGGGATATCAAATTTCAGGAGGAGAAAGCCATGAAGTGTTCGCTTGAGAGGGAGCCACACTTGCATGCAGATGAGGAGCTATTAGTTCCTAAGGATGAGCTTCAGGATGTGGATAAGCCACAAGATGAAGTTCATGGAGTGGAAGAGACCACTCATGCAGCGCAAACCATCAAAGGGGAAAGCGCACTACAGAAGCTGAGCGACTGGCTCAAGATGCAGAGAAGGTTGTAGGACCACCTACAACACAACGCAGACAGAGACAATCACATGATTGGTACACTGGATACATGGCTCTTATGAGCAAGTGTGTCGTGACTGAGCCATCCTCTTTCGAGGAAGCTGTGGACGATCCCGCATGGGTAGACGCCATGGTGGAAGAGTATGATTCTATTGTCAAAAACAGTGCATGGGAGATTGTTCCTAGACCGGAAGGGAAATCAGTGGTGGGTTCGAGATGTATCTACAAAGTTAAGCAGGCAGCTGACGGGAGTGTGGAGAAGTACAAGGCAAGATTTGTTGCCCGAGGCTTTTCACAGATTGAGGGGATCGATTATGAGGAGACCTTTGCACCTGTCGCAAGGTATTCTTCCATTCGGACGATTCTTGCTCTCTCAGCGCAGATGGGATGGCACATTCATCAGATGGATGTGAAGACTGTGTTCCTCAACGGAGTCATTGAGGAGG
>APFE031092074.1:53716-65572 GCA_000404065.3 Pinus taeda | reverse complement strand
AGTGGAGACAAGTGTTAGAGGTGAGTGAAAGGGAAAGACAACTGTCAGTTGTGACTATAGTTGTGCATGAGATTTGCACAATCAGGGGATTGAGATTGCCAATGAGGATTGCATAGTGAAACATAAGGGAAATATGAGTTTGGATCAGCCATTCTCATCTATTCTCAACAGGGATTGCGCAGTGGAGGCAGGAAAACAACGAAGGAGATTTGAACCTGTGATTGATTCAGATCTGAGCTAGTTTGTGTGTAACAGGTGGAGATAGTACTGAGTACTTGCGAGGAGTATTGTACTATGTATTGCTACATGTTCTCAATCAATATAATATACAGATAGTTGAGGGGTTTTCAGCTGTATGCTTTCCCCAGTACATATTGTGTTGATATGTGTGATTGATGTTTCAATGTGCGCATGCGATTGTTTCTTTAATTTTTCAAATTGATGATCAACGTAGAGGAGGTTATTTATTATGCATGCATTCCGCAAATAGTGTATAATCAGGATAATCTCTGTGAATAAGTGTTATATTATTCAAAATTTCTACACATTCATGAAATCACTCGATCGAAAGCCAATGATGTGAACTTGTCTAGTGCGAAGAAATTTCCATTAGAGCATGCAAGCTCTAAGGTACTAGAAAGGAGTCTCTCGGTCAACTTTTCGGATAATGAGTTGAAGTCGATGGAAAGAAACCATGTCGAAGGAGGGCCATAATGAATCCCACATCATCGACACGAGACGAGAGGATGAAAAATTATTTTGGATGATACAGAGAATCAGAGGTAAGTGTAATTGCAGAAGGACAACTCTTGAACATATCGGCGACACAACTAGAAGTTTGGTATTTTTTGGATCCATGGGATGAGTGGTCATGATGACGTGGCAGAGATCAAAATGGAAGGCAAAAATGAATGGACCAAACCCAAGAAGGTCAATGATACAAAGGAGGATGTCCCAACCTGACACGAAGCAGAAAGTGTCATGTTCAAGAGTGAGCTACCGACACAACTAATAGACTTCCAAATTTCCCCCCACCATTTTTGGAAAGTACCCCAATTATTTTTTAATTTCAAGCTTGAAGGGGATAGCATATGCTTACACTATAAGTTCATTCTTCGAACGAATCTGACCTTGTAAGTTTAACAAGCCCTATAAAGGAGAATCTCACGTTCGTCATGGTGACGAATGCGATGTCGTTTAATAGTTTAACGAGTCCGACAAAGGTGTAACTCGATATATTTTTCATGTTTAGAGAGTTTGAAAAATACATGTAAAATAAAACACCACATGGTCCCTTTTTGTACATTTGTGTCTCTCGAGCCCGAAAAGGTAGAAAATAATACTTGCGAGAACCACTTGACCATTTCAGTCAAGGAGTACCTTTTTCATAAATAGTGCCTCCTAGCCTGAAAAAGGGGTAAACTTATACTGGGCACACAACATTTTTCATCCATTAACGAGTTCAAAATGGCAAGGGCTCGGCCATATTTTCATTTTTAAAGGGTCAGAATAGCGCTGAAAGTAGACCCCCCATTTTTAATCTCTTTAACGAGTCAAAAAGGGAAAAATAATTGGTGATCTTTTCTTTTTTTTATGAGTCAGAAAAGAGCTTAATGGTGACTCGTCCTGGAGGAACAAATGGTATAAAGGGTAGCAACTGTTTCCAGCAATGGAGACACTGCTCAAAACATGTAATGGTCAAGAGACTAGCTAACAAAACCACTCATCACTGCGGTTCCTTAAGAGAGGAAAAACAACCAAGTGAAAGCATATGATCAACCAAAGAGATGGTGGTGATGGAATGAAACAACCAACGCTCATCTAGCATAATTTAGCTGATAAAAATGGAAATCATGAGATGTAAATTGGGCATGGGTTCATTTTTACACAAGCTTGAACCATGGAGAACTCTGCTTGGATTTGGTTTCATGTTTACACAAGCTTGAAATGAAAAACTATGCTTGAGATAAGTTTGCATGCCCCCAGCATAATGACTCAATCGAGGTACATGCCCCTGAAGCTTCATTTCAATCAACTAGGTGGATGGAATGAAGGTTCACTTTCGAGATCCAAGAAAAACTCAATTGGGATTTTACGAGATCTTAATCAAAACTCGATTTGGAAAAGAGAGTTGTTTCATTTTTTATCAAGGTCAACATAGTAACAAAACTATCCTCGAACATCTGTTTCATTTTTTAACGAGGTTAACCTAGTAAAATAACTATCCTCAGACATATGTTTCATTTTTTAATGAGGTTGATATAGGAAGAAACTATTCTTGGACGCCTTGATTCATTTTTTAAAGAGCTTGACACAAGACAAGGACGTATGCTCACACCCTTTGTTTCATTTTTTAACGAGGTTGACATAAGACTAAGAACTATCCTCATGACTCCTTGTTTCATTTTTTTTAATGAGGTTGACACAAGACCAGAAACTATCCTCATACCCTTTGTTTCATTTTTTAATGAGGTTGACACAAGACCAAGAACTATCCCCGTTAATTTGATCATGGGCCATACGTGAACATGGCTCCCAAGAGGTCTTCACTAGATGGAAGAACCACGCTCTAGGAAGAATACATGTCATTTGGTAGCATAGACAAATCGGGTTCCAATGCCCCCAGTACATAATGTACTATACCATTTGTGTGATCATTAGCATATGTGGAGATGGAATGGGTATCCACATAATTGACCTGTGGCGGGGAACGTACTTCTTGTAAACAAGAGCCAATAGGGGACGATGGTTGCAAAGGAGGCGCCTCATGACCAATGAACGACAGTTGATCAGTAATCACAATTCTCCCTTTGTGCAGAAAATAAATCACATGGAAAAGTGAATAAAGAAGAGCTCCCATGATATAAACATAGTCACGTCCAAGGAGAAGATTGAAATCTAAAGGACCTTGGACTACCATCACGTCTATATAGACGGTCTTCCCTCCCAAAGCAATAGGGAACTTCGGAAGGATCCCTAAAGGTTGACTGGCTCCTCCGTTGAAAGCCAACAAATTCTGGGTGACAGACACAAGTTGTGGGGAACCCAAAGCTTTCCAAGTAGTAGAAGACATGATTCTAACAGACGCGCCTTCATCTAATATAGTGCCATGTACTACCATATTATAGGCATGTATTGTGATATGGAAAAGCACATAAGATGGGAGGCGGAAAGCAGTCAATGGACCCCAATCGAAAGAGACGACAAAACTACTTGGTGGAGTTATCATATGATTTCCCCCATTCTCTGTAGGAATAGGAGAAGGACTCTCCTGAATAACCGGGATGGGAGGGTCACTCTTCGATTCATGAGAATATGAGGAGATGAGAAGAACATGAGTAGTATGATCACCACTATCTCCCGGAACAGAGTGAATAATTGAAGGCGGAGCCAAGTTGACACTCTTTTCGACCAACTCAAAACAGTCATGCTCAGGAAGAGCAGGATGGGAAACAGATGAATCCAAGTCAATCTCTTTACCAACCAGGAGAGGGTTAGAAGAAATCCTCTAATAACTAACAGGAAGTTGGGGTTGAAGAGATGCAAGGTTTTCCAAAAGTTTTGAAGCTTTATACATAAGAGGACAAAGGGTGAAGAAGATGCTCTCCTTCACACAACCTAAAGGGGAATCTAATATTCCCTTTCTTATTACCATCACCAACCGAAGATGCAACATCAACATGATCTCTAGAGGTCGATGGGGATGGTCGATCCAAATTTTGAGACCATACTTCTAAGATTCTGGGAATGCTAGGACAATGTCGAAGGAGATGGTCACCCTTACATAGCTTGCAAGGGAATCTAACCTTCCGTGGAGGATCAAAAGTTTTGTCTACAAGGGGTGCATTTGGAGTAATAGCTGCATGGTTAGCCTCTCGCTTATTTTACTTCTTCTTCTTCGTCTTCTTCTCCTTTTTCTTAGCCTCCTGGTTACTGCATTTCAAACTTTCACCAAGTGAAGTAGAAGAGGAGGGTGAAGAAATGGGGGAAGAAGGCAAGGGGTCAACCTTAGAATCATCGTGACATGATTCAATTGAAGGAGATGGCGGGGTAGGAGTTGGGAACTCAGGACCAACAAGGCCAAAAATAACTAGACAGGTAAACGAATGGTTAACCCAGGGAGGGACAACATTGCCATATAAAGAGCACCAACATTTCGAAAAGAAGGAAAAGGACCAGGATTCCCATCTAAGGGGAACCCTTGACTGGTAGACTCTAGGAATGTTGCCATTGGAATCAACCCTAAAGAATCACTAAGGAAGATAACTTTAACCCGAAATATTTCGTGAGTAGTTAATTTTAAGACACTGAAACAAAACTTTTCCTTTTCATATTTTAAGAGTTGAGAAAAGGAAGAAAAGTGACTCTAGTCGCTTTCAGAATTAATGACTCAAAAGGACAAGTGCTCGAATCATCTTTTAAGTTTTAATGAGTCAAAAAGATAAAATCATTACTCTAGATGATCTAGGCAAAAGTATTACCAGGTAACCATGAACTGCAAAATACCTCCCGGCGAACCGAGAAGTACGGGCAGGTAATCTCCCGCAATGTTGTGTTCAGTGTATTACGTTGACAAGGCCGTAGACTCGGCTTCTAATGGATAAAGGATTGTCAACCTGGTGGGGTCTCCCTTTATGTACACGACAGTATAGGGAGCACAAGTTCGTACTAGCGTTGTCTAATGCTGAAGCGAACGACATCTAATAGGTTTAAAGACGTCGGAACACGTCTCTAGACTATACCAATAAATGTGAGTGTTAAGTTTCAATGCTTCCTTAGGTTAATTCAATAAATTTTAATGGTTGATCTTGAATTAGGTTTCCATTACAATGCCCTACCACTGTCATCTGAAAAAACTCCTACATGTAGCTATATGAGAAAAGAGATATTTGTCTTCGATGAAAGTTATCACTAATTGAGAGATAGAGAACACAAGATTAATGCAACAATCGAAGAATGAAATCTTTCACTAATAAATCTGCTAAATGCACTTAATCACTCTATAACAACATAAGAGGTTTCATTTCATTTCCAATGCTTATGATGATGCAATTATAGCTTCACAATAACGCTACTAATGCAATATTTTCGCTTAAGTAAACCAAAATGATGTTCTCCTTTTCATAAAATGAAAAATGAATCTTTCGCATAAAGCACTTTAAATGAAAATTTTCACAATTCCTAACAAAAAATCATCAATCAAATCCAAAGCATGATAAATGAAACTAAAAGAAACCTCTTCCTTGAATCAAACAAACCAAACACATAAATGCTTCAATCGAGAAACCAAGCAATGTAATCTATGCTTGGAAAGAGAAAAGAGACA
This sequence comes from Pinus taeda, assembly GCA_000404065.3. NCBI lineage: Eukaryota > Viridiplantae > Streptophyta > Pinopsida > Pinales > Pinaceae > Pinus > Pinus taeda. Next base: position 60,246 of record APFE031092074.1, on the reverse strand, counting down.
CTCGAAATAAGAGAACAAACGAGACTCTTTCACTCATTCTATTTAAAAAAAGCATCCTAGTCACTTCTGGGCAGAAGAAGAGAGTTTGAGGGTCAAGACACATTGGCATTGGAATGGGAGAAATTATGATTTTTCTTAACTCAGAGACCGGAGTGACTTTTGGGCCAAAACTAGTGCCAATCAGCGCGAGTGACCAGTTCTACAACTAGCGTTGATGGCCTGATCGGCATGACTTTTTGGCCAAAAATAGCGCCAATCAAGGGATTCAAAGAAAAAAATAAAAAAGAACTTCACACAGGGCTAGACTTAACACATCAAGGGTGGGCTAAACTAATAAAGCACACAAACCAAGCTAAATGAAGCTCTCTAGTCAAGGAGAAGACGGTCTAAACAAATTACAGGGTATAAATCATGAGAGCAAAACACACTGACCAAGATAGAGGGTGAACCCTAATCTTCACTTACAAGCATTGGCACGAATGCCTAACTAACAAAAATCGCCAGAGGCTGGTCGACGCAACTGTTAGTGAATTAAGCACGTTGAAAGGTAGCTAAGGAAAAATAAAAAAAATTGAAAACAAGGACCAGATCTACTACTATGAATTTTAGACTCATACCAGTAAGCAGGAGAAAAGAAATAGAACCAAAGGGAAAACATGGAACTATAAAAGTCCTCATGAAATCATGAAATCCAAGACAAACAAAAGGATTCAGATAATCCCCAGTGGAGTCACCAATTTATGGTGAAGTAAAATTATAAGTGCGGAAACAAATGAATTCCTCTAGCCCGATAATGGGTCTAGTCACAACAAATACATTCTATGGAAGATTTCCTTAGGTTAGAATCAATCAAGAGGGCCTACCTCTTGGTCCGCTTATCCTGCTTGATGATGTCCTCGCTTGCTCGCTCCAACAATCTCTCGCTTCCTTCTTCAAGCTCCTAAAACAAGTAAACAACAACAACGCACAAACATAATAATAGACAACTTGCAGTTCAACCTACTTAACAAGTCAAGAAACATTAAGCCATGAATATGTAATATTACAAAACATGTAGGAAATCAATCGATAGTTGCATATATTAATATCAAGAAGAAATTACAACCATTCGTCTTGACGTTGCAGTCCTCCTCTGACAAGACTAGGTTCCCACACACTTCTGATAGCATTACATGATGGCCTCAATCAACAAAAGTTTTAAGGCTCTTCCATTTAGGCTTCACTCCAAGCCAAATCACACTTCTCCCTCACACAACTAGATAGCTACAATTAGTAATAGCTTGCTTGTCTACTCCAAACCAAAATAGCATCAACACTTGACCAAAAACTCTGAAACTAGTTTGTGCTTGGGAAGAAGGGAGGTTTATATAGGAAATATGGATGGGAAATGGATCCTATTCTCATGGGAGAAGGACTTATCCCTTGAGGTAGTTCCATCATTATAGGGGAAAGGAACCCAAACTGTCATCCTCGACCCCATCTGGCCAAACCATTTACCATACTTCCATTACGAAGCTTCTAGAGCTGGAAGCTTCGGCTCTAATTTAAAAAACTTTCCATAACAGGACAGGCGTGACTGAAACACAACTCAATCACTCTGGTTAGCACGAGGAGTGTGTTAATATCTGCACATCGGCGCGGGGGAGACAAAGGCCATTAGTGTCGGTCTTATAAACTGGGCAAAACAGAAGTTTCAGGGGTAATGATGCAAAAGGGAATTTATCAGCTCGTGAAGAGGGACACAATGGGAGTTCATGAAGTCAAAGCATGCGGGGTTCACTGTAGAGGTCCTTCGGGATCAAGGAATGGGGAGTACAGGGATAGTGAAAAAATGCTGTGTAACAATTATACAAGATACAATGAAAAATGTCGTTGCAACTTCTATGTCATATCTTGTTCTGTCATTCCTTTGCTTCCATACTGTTCACTAACTATCTCTTATTCCTTCAAAGGAAAACACATCAAGAATCCAAGAGGGATGCCACCTAACACTGCTGCAAGTCGCTTCTGCTACATGTACACTCGCTCATCAATTCTGATCTCTAGGATGGCCAATTCCCAAGCTCCAAACTACTAGGCTAGCAGTCACCTTTTTCCATCAAGGTGTTGCACTTCGGTAGAAAACTTCACCCAATCTTCATCTCCTCTTCATCACTTCAATGTAGCTCATCTAGGGCTACTTTGGGTAGCCAACACATTGCCCTCCACTAGATCAATGCCACCCAATACTACATTGTGGAATCTGCACTGATGAAGGCTTATGGTCACTCAAACAAGCCTTCAGATTGGCTCCCACAGGTTGCTCCAAATATGATCCAATTCCGGTCAACTTATTTGACCAACGCTCCTCCAAAACATTGTTGTTCAGACTTATACAATGTTGCAATTATGGGACTTGTTAGGGCACTCACCACAGTCCCTAACCACGCTTCAAAATAGGCCCAGAATTACTCCTTATATTGTGGTTTTCCTCCAAGGATATGATTCTCCTTAACGTTGCTCCTTTAGAATAGTTTTCAGCCCAAATATAAGGGTTTGTATCCCTAAAGGTATTGTGGCCTTTACAACATGAAAACTAGGGTTGTGACAGCCTCTTGGGAGGATTGTCCACGCTCCAAACAGTATCCAAACAACCTCGTTGTCCCTGCCTTGGTTGCAGCCTATAAGAACAGGGCTATATCCCTTCCACCAGCAATTCTTCCCTTGAAACAGACCCCTGAAACAACTTGTATTCCATTATTGTTCGTTTCTTCTATTGTTACGACTAGGGCACAAAAAATTCCTCCTCCAAGGAGTTCTCCTCCTCAACGCGCTACTTTCCTTGAGTTTGTGTTACATAAGATGGATGAGAAAATGACATCAAATCACCCTCTATTTATACACAAATGAGGGGCTCCATGAATTAATGAAGAGACATGTATCTTGGACAAATTCACTTCAAGCTTACATGACTTGACTGTTCATAATTATTTTTCAACTTCAAAAATTCATAACTTCGTTTTTAGAGCTCTAATTTGAGTGATCTTTGGAGCATTGGAATCGGCACGCCAAGCTATACCACCTCAAATTTTCTCTAGCTCAAATTCATCATGGTTTTGGCCCAAATCCCGATGGGTGCGAAACCCCTACCTTGGGTTACAAACCCACAAGTGACCCTTGTAGTGCTTTGAATTGCAAACCCTAAACCCTAGGGCTTGGAGTACCTCCCAAGCTACACAAATCAATAGGGGGAAATCTGTTATCACCCAAAAGATGATCACCTACCCCTTCTTACTAGGTGGATCAAAATACACCATGTAGGATTAATCTTACCATGGTAAAACCACTTTCACCATGAGAAATAATTTAGTAAAACATTTTTCCTAAATTATTTCTCATTAATATTCAAAAACCACATGAAAATAATTAAATAAATCATTATTTATTTAATTTTATCTAGAAATAAGTATTAAATCATTATTTGATAATTATTTCTTAATTAATTTTAACTTAATCACCTTGGAATATTCAAATAAATCACTATTTATTTATTATTTATTATTTATTCTATATTTTATGTTATCACAATTTTAGTTAATAGTTTTAAAGCGTTGACAATTTTAGTATCAGCACCAATTTGTAAAAAACAGTGTTAATGTGTTGACAACCAAAGTATCAACGCAAATTTGTAAAAAATGGTCAAATAAATGCCGACAGCAGGGGTATTAGCACCAAATGCAAAACAATCATTTTTTTTAAATCCAAAGGAATGCGCTGATGGAGAACATGTCAAAAAAGGAGTGATAATCTATAAAACGAACATTGGCTAAGCAGATGTAGCAAAAAACTTTGTTTTACTCTATTTTTTCATGTAAAAGGAAATAATTTTGGGCACAGTTTTGAGCATATGGAAACGAATTTTCCAAATATGAAAAAGGCTTTTGTTGAAAACAGACCCATTAACAAAAACCTTTCTCAAATTTTGCACATATATCACATTTTGAGAGATTTGAGTTAACCTTTGTAGCCTACTTTTTCAGGAATTCGCCAAAACTAATATTTTCTATTTTTAGGAAAACGCCTAATCAACTTTCAGTTGGAGAGCCATCTCATCAAATTCGACTTGAGGATCCTTAGCTTTAGTTATGACTCCAACAAAAACATAATCTGCAGATACAAAATATTATTTCTTTATTTAATTATGGAACGAATGTAATGTATTTAGTTTGGATTAGATATGTATTATTTTTATTTGGTAATTTGTAATTAAGTATGAATGAGAAACTTGCTTTAGTTTGTAATTTTATTGTAAAGATAGGGATTGTGTAATGAAGAAGGATTGGAATGTTTTGAAAGAAAGTATCCTTTGTGTATTGTATGTGTATGTAATCAACTAATATATATCACTCTATGTGAGCAGTTTTGCATAAATTCATGTGTTTGTAATTCCTTATCTATTTTCTAAGTTTCATATGTTCTTCAATATTTGAATATTAGGTTGATGAATTAGAACTCATATATTTTTTCTCCAAATTCTTTTATTCAAATATTTATTACTTGTTTTTCACCTAAAAAATTACACTAATTTCTTTACTATTCTCTGATTTACCAAACTTGTAAAGGGAGTTGTTACTATCTTGTTTTTGGAGATATTTTCTCATTGAACATATGGTTTATATAAAACTAATTGAGACAGACTCCACGACTAATGGTGAAATTTTCCTACAGTCCAACCAACCTTAGTTTTTCTCAATTAATCTGACAATATAACATCTTTAAAAGCTTCTGCCACTGTGACCTTGGGTAGTTGAGTTTAGTGAGAAATCCATCTCCAGGTTGAAGGGCCATATCTCAACCTCAAATTGGTTTGAGGTTACCTTAGAGTTTTTCCCCCACAGCTAGGGTTTTCTCTAAGTGATAACATTTGGCATCGTTGCCGGGGAATGAAGGAGATATCATCCCTGTGTAGTATGACAAAGAAGCAATTTTGATTGTTGATGGTAAACAACAATCAGACATAATCAAGTTGTGCATCATTCACCTGGAGACTCCAATCAAGTTTCGAATCAAATTCAAAGACTCCACTGGAGGACAAGACTTATTGACAGAGGCATGAAAGGAAAATACGGGAAAACTAGGTATCAAAGCTCAAGTTTAATCTAAGATGTAATATTATTTTTTGTCAACTACTTATTTTCCTTTCATGAGCATATCAAAATACTTTTCCATTGCTTATTGTATTCGAATGAAGCCCATAGATCTACACTTGTATATCCTTCTTTAAAAATTATAGATATAACTTTTTCTTGCATTACTGATCTCGACAAAGTTTTTTCATCTAAGCCATATGATGTCAATGACCAGTCTTAAGAAAATTACCGATCAAATGAGAACTCTAGCAAAAAAAAAACATGAAAAAATAGCCTGAAAATGAAAAGTGTTGATTTTGCATCATCACTTTTTTTTTGGAAATAAATTTTCAATAATTTTTAAAAATTACAGTAAAAATAAATAAAAGCCATTTTTTTGGTATAAAAAACACCTTGAAATAGAAAAGTGTTAATGTTGGAATAATGTTTTTTTTTTTTTTTTTTTGATAAATTTTCAACATTTTTTAGCAATGGTAATAAAGACAAAATATCAAGATTCTGAAAAACCTTAAAATTCCAACAATTTTCAATCATGCTATTAAAGATAAAATATCATGTCTCTAAAAAGCCTTAAAATTCCAACAATTTTCAGTCATGATGTTAAAGATAAAATATTTATAAATGTTTTTAACCATAACATTAAAGAAAAATATCGTGACTTAGAAAAACCTTGCAATTTTGACAATTCTTCAACCATGGAATTAAAATCAAATATCACACCTGAAGTTTTCAATATATTTCAACCATGGTATTATGGAAAAATTATATGACTAAAAAATATTTAAAAATGAACACCTGAATGAAAGAGTCATTATACCAAGAGTAATTTATTTTTTAAATGCTAAAGGTATGGCTATTTTAAAATCTTAGCCTAAGGCAACTTGAGACATTGCAATGAAAATTTAAAAATTAACCATCAAATTGACATGCAATGAAGGCTATATAGACCTATTGCAATGAAATCTTAAAATTCAACCATGAAATTGACACAATGTGGGGGCAGACAATCCATTATAACGAAAACTTTAAAATCAACTATCAAATTTACACATAATGGGGTCGGATTGCTAGTCGAGGATCAACATGGGCCCTACCAAAAAAAGACAAAACAAAATAATAAATAAACAGATAAATAAATAAAAATGAAAAACACAAAAAATTAAACAAGAACGTCAACAGGGTCTTGGATAGATGGTGATCGAGTGCTCTGTTAAGACACTCCTTAAAGTCACTTGTTAATCCTTGCCCTGATCGGGGGGATATATTGAACATGTAGTCTTGCCAAGCTTTAAAAAACTAAAATAAAATAAAAACAAAACAATACAAAAAAAAAGTAATAAATAAAAAAATATATTAGAACATAAAAAATCAAACATGAAAAAATATATACAAAATATCTTC
>APFE031092074.1:36283-52820 GCA_000404065.3 Pinus taeda | reverse complement strand
AATTCATAAAATTTGTTATTTTTTCAACTTTGTTTATTCAATTTTTTCATAAAAAAAACTTTTATTTAACATGTTATTTTTAGCAAAAAAAGTTTTGAAAAACATTTTTTTTAACTATATCTATATGTAAAATGTGTATTTCTTGTCGAGTGTTTAAAAGTATTATTTTTCAGTGACAATTATTTTATGTCTACGATATATAAATTTATAAAAATTCCTAACCTCAAAATATTAATGTTAATATTTTTTAAATTCGGCAAAAAAAAAACCAATATAAAAAAACATTGCAAAGAGAATACAAAAAACACATATTTGGAAAACCCTTAAAAAACAAACATAAACAAGAAGAGGAATAAGACAACTTGAAAAATGGTTAAATATTCAACATTTAAAAAAAAATGTGTATACTCAAGACATCAGAAAATTTAGTGTGTCAAAAATATGGCCTAAAAAAAATGTTAATGTTTTTCAAAATGAGCATGAAAATCACTAACATTAATTTTTTTTTTATCCAAACTTAATACTTGTAAAAAATTAATGTGTAAAACATAAACCCTCTAAAAAAAAAGGATTGATGTTGCATCCACACTTTTCAAAGTCAACATGAAAATCACTAACATTAAAAAAAAAAGGTTCATACTTGATACATAAGAAAATTTAAAGTGCCAAAAATATGCTAAAAAAAGTGTATTCTGAATAACCACTTTTCAAAATTAGGTGTTGTTTTTTGCTGTCTCAAAAAAACAAGTAATTGGTTATTTTCTCATTTGATCGGTAACTATGTTTTGTGAGCCTCATGTGATCAAGACTGATATTACACCTCCTGTATCTAATCTTATACCTTTCAAGATTAAAGAGAGATATAAACCCTTACCAAATCACTTCCATGATTTTCCTCTGAAACATTGCAAATACCTTCCCAAGTTTAACAGAGAACATGACAACTTTGCAGCTGAAAAACACATTCAAGCCTTCGAGGATTTTATAGGCCTTTTTGAAGTTGAGCATGATGATGTTTACTTGAGAACTTTTTCTCAATCATTACAAGGGGATGCTAAAGAATGGTTCAGACATTTTGAGCTTGAATCAATCGGTTCATGGGAGGAACTGAGTGATATTTTTCTAAAATTTTGGGGAGAGAGGAAATCCAAAGATTAACATCTTTCAAAGTTTTTTGTCATAGAGAAATAGAGGGATGAAATTGTCTCTATGTTCAATAGGAATTTTTTCAGTCTTTATCACAAGAAGCCTAGAGACATTCGACCTCCTCAAGTTGTTGCCATGTTGCATTGTGCAATAGCCTTTCATTCATATTTTTCGTACCTTCTCATGAATAGGAGATTTGTGACCTTATAACAAATGTTTATTGATGCTCAAGAAATAGATGAGAATATTCAAGCATGTGACAAACTCCCAAAACAAATCTTGGATGAAGTTACAGATGCAGATGAACAAGAGAATGAGCATTGTTCAAAAGAGACTTGTTCTAACTCTTGATCCATTTCATTGTGAGTAGAAGATTGATAATATCAAACATTTTATTGAAACTCTCAATGTTAATGTTTTTACAGAGAGTAAAGTTCATCTTGTTGAAAAACAAGTTGTTGCCTCCGATTTTCCTATATATGATGAATATGATGATGACTTTCATGAACAACCAACTGCATTTCCTTCATTAAAAAATGCCTATTTTCAATAGTCTAATGAAAGACTCAACCTATATATCACAATTACAACATTGGACATAAAGAGAGTGATCAATTAGCTAAAGTTAGCTCTTTGCCTTTGTGCTTTGCTTCATTCAAGTTGCTAAAAGAGAAATCTAAAATCATAAATGAAGCAAAGGAACTTGAACCGGTGCAAAATCACATAGGTTTACTGAACAAAATGACAACATTATAGATCAACAGAAAGATTTTCATGTTTTTCATCATCCTGTAACTTTATATATGGTATTTTTTTTTCAGTTCAGATTCGTAACCATTAACTTACAGGGATTTTGAAAATGATGATTGTAAGGATGGTAATTCTCATAAGAAACCAGAGATATTTTCTTTATAAAAAAGTATTCCATTTCAGCTATCACATGAAGATTTTCAACCTCTTTATGACAACCATCAGATTGAGATGCATGGAAGCCATATGCAGTCAAAGAGATTACACATCAAAGTGATAGTATTTTACATTGTTGTGAGATTATTTTGCAGACATTTGAGGATCCTTTTGTAGTCTTTTTAGAGTAAGTAAGGAGGCCCAAGTTTTCACATTTTATCAATAATGAATTTGTTTTCAACTTTTTAAATAAGTTGCAAGAATGCAGTAAAGAGTGATGGATTTATGCCTACTAAAGCTAAGATTAAGAAAGGAAAATCTATTGATGTGGAGCAATGAAAAGAGCACAATCAAGGAGCTACATTATTTGAGCATCCACTTGACTAGCTGTATTGAAATTTTTGTAATTTTTGTTCAGCAATTTTTCAGCAGTTTAGAGTAGGTAGATGTGATCAATAAGAATGTTGGGAAATCATCTCTTTCAGCATGTACATTTTTAGCTTGCTACATCAGTTTCAGTTTACAGTGTAGTGTACAGTTTAGTTTGGATTACAATTTGGTTTTTAGTAGTAGAATAAGTGCAGGTTGCAAGTTGCGTTGTTGAGTTGGGATCAACCGAATGGATCAAGCCTCTAGTCTAAAGGGGCTTTTGCTCCCATATATGATTGAAAACATCCCCATGAAGCCATTTTTTATCACAATTTTATTCAATAATTTTAAGGCACTGATTGTTTCAGTGTTAATGTCGATTTGTAAAAAAACAGTGTTAATATGTTGACAACCAAAGTACCAATGCAAATTTGTAAAAAATGGTCAATTAAACGCCGAAATCTGGATTATTAGGGAAAAAAAAAAACGAAAGGAATGCGATGATAGGGCACACATCATAAAAGTAGTAATAATCTATCAAACGGGCATTGTCTAAGAAGATGTCAGCAAAAAAACTCTATTTTACTTTGTTTTTCGTGTAAAAGGAAGTAAATTCGGGTGTGGTTTCCGAGCATATAGAAACGAATATTTGAAATATGAAAGAGGTTTTTTTCGACAATGGACCCGTTAATTAAAAAATCTCTCATATTTTATACAAATATAACAGTTTGAGATATTCTAATTGACCTTTGAAGCTTATTTTTCAGGAATTCACCAGAATTAATCTTTTCTATTTTTAGAGAAATGCCTAATCAACTTTCTGTTGGAGAGGCACCTCATCAAATTCAACTCGGAGATTCTTAGCTTCAGCCATGACTCTAACAAAAAATTGATCTTTAGATACATAATATTATTTCTTTGTTTTATGATGGAATGAATGTAATGTATTTAGTTTGGATTAGGTATGTATTCTTTTTATTTAGCAATTTGTAATTAAGTGGGAACAAGAAACTTGTTTTAGTTTGCAATTTTCTTATAAAGACAAAGACTGTGGAATGAAGAAGGGTTGGAATCTTTTGAAATAAATTCTTTTTTTTTTACTATGCATGTATATAATCAGCTAATATACAACAATCTGTATGAGCAATTTTGCATAAATTCATGTTTTTGCAATTCCTTGTCTATTTTATAAGTTTCATATGCTATCAATAATTGAATACTAGGTTGTTGAATTAGAAATCATATATTTGTGCTCCAAAATATTTTATTCATATATTTATTACTTGTTTTTCACCTAAAATATTGCACTAATTTTTTACTATTCTTTTATTTACCAAACTTGTCAAAGGAGTTGTTACTACCTTGCTTTTGTACATATTTGCTCATTGAACATGTGGTTTATATAAAATTGATTGGAACAGACTCCATGCCCAATGGTGAAATTTTCCTAAAGTTCAACCAACCTTAGTTTATTTCAGACCTTTTACCACTGTGACCTTAGATAGTTGAGTTTAGGGACAGATCCCTTTCCAGGTTGAAGGATAACATTTTCACTAAGTGATAACAATTTCCTTATGAGATAATTATTAAACCACTATTTAATCATTATTTCTTTCTTGATTCTCATAAAGTGACTAATAAATCATTTTTATTTGTTAATTACTTCAACCACTTTCTAATAAAGATATTTGACCATTTTGAATATCTTTTCCCTCTTCAAAAAATATAATAAAATATTCCAACAGTTAAATTTTGATTTGGTTAATAATTATTTTCCAATTCCTAACCTAGCTCAATACTTTATTATAAATAAGATTTCTATTCGTTTTTCACCTTGATTATTCTTATTATCGCCATTATCGTGTCATTCCCTTTAAGCTCCCACTTGAGTTTAATCTACTTTTGTTTGTTTTCTGCACATTGCAAGTTGAGAGAGAGAAACATATCACTAAAACACAAGGACATTAAAAGGACCCATTCCACATAGGGGGATCTATAGACCCAAGTTTATAAGTTCCCCTTACCAGGTGTAAAGTTTTTATTAATAATTTTTCTTATTCATATGATCCATTGGGTTGTTACACTTTCATTTTTGTTGTTATATGTTTCTAGTTGCACATATTTTGCTACAGGGTTTTGTTCCATTTTCATTGCAGATTTGAAATGTAAACAGACATATTTTTGTTGTTATAGTCACTTGTCACCAGTGACTTAAGTGAAGCATTTTTAGTACACTTCTTCGAAATATTTACAACATTAGAGGAAATTTCAGCCTAAAAGTGCCCATTAATTTTTCTCGTAATTTCCATGGAATAATATGTAAACCAATCAAAATCCTTTAAATTTAAAAAAAGGTACATGTCTTAAATACTTTTAAATTGTTTAATTTGGGTATCAGTGAAATATTTTATTATTAATTTGGGTATCGGTGAAATATTTTATTATTAATGTGGGTATTCATAAAATATTGTATTAATGTTATTTACCAACCTTACCTATATGAATTAGAATATCAAAAAATTATTAATGCAATGTAAATCTTAATATTAGTAAAAAAAACATAAATTAATGTGGCCCCATTGACATTAACATCCCATAAAACCACAAAAAAAAAAAAAAACAAATATACATATTAATATAAAAGATATTTAAATATATAATATAAATAGTTAAATAGATAAAAAATAAGAATAGTTAATTAAATATAAAATACTAAATACTAAAAAAGTATTCTAGAAAAACAAATTAATTTGATTTGGCCAAAAATAAAATGTATAGTTAAAATATTAAATATAAAATGGTTAAAAAAAATATTTCAAAAAGGCACATATTACCAGATGCCTCCAAAAATTAGAAATATATATAAAATAATAGTTAAATATAATTATAAAAAACAGTTAAATAGTTAATATAGAATAATTAAATAGTTAAAAAAATATTCCAAATGCAAATAACCCGGATTCCGGACAAAATTGTGGCTGAGTAAACAATTGTTAAAAAACTACAAAAAATAGTTAAATATAAGAAAAAAATATAGACAATAATTTATATATAAAATACATATAGACAGTTATTTTAATAAAAGCATCATATATTGAGGGATTTCAATCAAAGTAAAAACATTAGAAATAATATATTAAATCTCGTGCTATAAATCTTGTCGAACATAAATAAAAAGTAAAGTAATATTCAAAAAATTGTCTGCATGACATTTTTTTATTAATTTCTTGATTTTTCTTTAGGAGGCCACTTTTAGGTTGATAATTCCTCTAATGTAACACCCAATATATAACAAATAAGCTACTACAAGAATTTCAACAACGTATATAGGTGTATCAACAAATTATTATAGGTGTAACAACAAACTTTGCTAACAAAATTCTCACAAAGTACAAACTAGATTTCGATGAAACTTTGTGAGGAAGTTTCTACTATTTTAATTCTTCTCCACACCGAAAATCAGATCTATCTAATGCACAGATATCGAGATATAAGAAACATTTCTATAGGTGATGATGTTTATTGTCTCAAAAAATATGAGTCAAATTTTCCTGAAACATTGCAGGTTTGTTCCTATTACCTTAATGCTTCCCTCCTCCAATTTTCACGGCAATCTGATGCACATAACCCGAGATATCAACAAAATGGTTGTAGGTGATGATGATTAATTTTTGAAAAATTATAAAATAGTTTTGCTTGAAACTTTGTGGTTTTTTCATCTTACCATAATTCTTTCGTCCTCCAAGTTTCATGGAAATCCAATGCATGGTTTGAAATATATCCACAAATCAATTTTTGCATTTTATATGTAAAGAAATGAGAAATTACCAAAAGTATTTTTCTTGTCCTTGGCATCCTATTATTCATGTGCATGAATAGGACTTAATACAATAAAATATGGGATTCCATTTACAAGTACAGCCACTCTCTCATCCCCCCCATGCCTGCATTTTTGCATGTCCTCATTTTGACAAGGTAGAGTTATCAACATGAGAGTCAACCAGACTACACTTGTAACATATGACCAATAACACCCATAGTTTTCATTTGAGGTTGTTTTTACATCAATTATAGTTTGTGGGGATGTAAAAACAAGTCATGAATTAAGTGATCCTTTACAAGACATTGTACATAAGTGCATTTGCATACCTATAGCTGAAATTCCCACAAAAAAAAATGTTGATACTTAGAAAATAGGCAATAATATAATTCAGTTTGTTAATGGAAGCCACAGTCTTGAATCGCTGATTGGTAATAAGCTTGGGCCCAAAAAGTTTAAGGAAATAAAAGTGTGAGAATAATATACATTAAAGAGAATTCTTATTGGGACTAAAATAGTAGTTGTAAGTAAACATAAATTATGCAAATGTTGAGAAAGAATTGAATCTTTCTTACTAAGTGTTGTTGACTAGTGGGTTGGTAAGAGATGAAGGTTGAAATAGATATGAAAAGCAGAGACAAAATGAGACAAAATTAAATTCCATGCTCACAGTAGTCTCTTATCACTGTACCCTAAATTTTTAACAATTCAAAAAGTTTCAAGTTTATTTTTACCTCGAGTTTTACCTCAAAAATTTGATGTTGCCAGGCATGTTGATCAAAGATATTTGATTCTAAGATAAAGCGTTGATGTATGATGAATTTTTTTTACGAATAAATACTACTAGTCATCTTGTAACATCACCTACATAGTAATAACTCCTAAGGGGTAATAGTGTCTGTGGTAGCTCATTTTTCACCGTGTTTTAAAAATTGTGAAAAAAGAAAAGAAAAAAATAGATCAAAATCAAAGCCTAAAATAAGTATTAAGATTTTGATTTTTTGAAGGGTGGATTAACATTAACATTGAGAATGGTGTAATAGTAATTTTAGTGGGGCCCTAATGGATTTGTTTCAAAAAATATATATATATATATATTACACTCATTAAACAACAAGTAAATTTGTCAGGCAAAGTTAATTATTTTGTCGCCACTCCCTAATGGTTTGAACCTGACGTCACAAATCGTTCGATAGTTATGTTCATTGGTGCCTCCATAACGTAGTCAAACAATCAATAGCTGACTATCAATCAACAATTGATATTGTCTATGGGATCACCAACAGGGAGTTTTCCCCATATTGGTATGTCCCCCCATAACTCCGCAACAAGCGAGCGCGATCTAGCAGATTGGTCCTCCATGTCATCATCATCTCACTTCCATGTCACCCCGTAACATCGTCACGTCTTGTCCTCCACATCATCCATCCCGTACACATCAATTTAGCATGTAACTCTGTTTTCCCTCGCATTTTATGTTTTCCCATAAACTTTGTTTTAGCCTCATTTCTCTGTTTGTCATTCTCAATTCCCTGTATCCATAGCACATTGCGGTCATTTTCCTGCTTAAATTCAAAGTCATTATCCACATCCATCTATTAACTAGGTATTTATACATCACATACAACTGTTAAAGTCCTTATAATTTCGAAGAAAGTTGTTCTATCAGGTTCTTCTACCCACATTCCTCACATGGATAATGAGAGGGATGTTTTTGACTCAATTTGCTCTCTAAATTTAATGGAACTTCATCACCATATTTTAGTAAACCAAAAAGAGTCTCATGTGTATGTTGCAGTCATAAAGTCTGGTCTTTTTGCTGCAATAATTCCCCAAAATTATTTTTTCCCTAATAGTTTTTTACTGGCTAGTCTCTTCTCTTTACCCTCAGAATTGTTTTGTGATGAATGCATTAGGTGAAAACATTTTTCAGGTGACAACTCTTTTAATTCAGCAAGCATTGGCCTTTCCACCTTCAAATATTTATACCACATTCTCATAAGAAACCTTGTTTTCATCTTTTCAAAAATTTTCTGGGAAGGATTATGCCCATATGACCTTCTTTTTAATACCTACAGGACGACAATTGCGTATAGAGTCTACTCAAGTTTCTCTTGAAACTTTTGTTGAATATGTAAGACCAATTTTGCAAATAATTGCCAAGGTTTTGGGAAGTGAAGACATAATTATTATTAACCGAGCCATTTTGGGGATGTTTAATTTAATGTTGCAACCTGAGACTGTACTTGATATACTTACCTATTGGGAAAAGCTGGTTAATTTTCAATTGTCAGACCTTTCTCTTACTAGTTGTTTTAGATTTCCTTCATTAGTGACTTATCTTTTCTTGTACACTCATGTGCAGATATTCATGCATTTGGGTCTTAATATAATGGATGTACATAAAAAGAGGCAATTAGTGGTGAATTAGACATCCACCTTAAGAAGTCATGTCAATTATGAAGGATTTATATACTTGACTACTTCTTTCTTGTCGGTTGCTTACTCCATTATAAATAGCTCTCCTCCACCTTGTATTCTTCCAAAGCCCCAATCTCTTCTTCAACTTAGAAAATATGTTAAAGTGGCTGATTGGTTCTAGTTTGAAGACTATGTTGAGATTAGACTATATGGAGAAGATGTTGCCCCTTATAAACTTCCCACATTTGTACCTATGATATTATTTTCTTTGGAATTCATCAAACAAAGTTTAAATGTTGATCAAGTTCATTTTGTACCAGCAAAGAAAGGGCATTTATTCAAATTGCCAAAAAATATTAGCCTTTTATTGTGAACAATAGACAGGCCATGGAAGAAGTGGAGAATATTCTTGAAGGCATGTAGTTACAGCAAGGTGAAAAATTGTCATATGATCCCCATCATATAATTTCTAAAAGAAGAGTTGAAAATTCATATGCTCCCTATACACATGAACCTTGACCAAATGTGGAAAAATTAGCAAATGGTGGTAGGTCATGATAAAATGGATATTGAAACTCCAAATCCTACTGAAAAAGTTCTGAAAAGAGTCAATGAAGCCGAAATTCAGGTCTTGAGGAAAAAGTTAAAATTACCCTCTGTGGAGCATTTCATGGCCCCAGAGATAGCTCAGGTGGAGAAAGAAAAAGAAATTTTAAAAAATGAACTTTTGCATAGAAATAATGAAATTGTTGCCCTCAAAGAGGTGAATTATAGTTTGCAACAGAAACTAGATACACATGTCTATACTATTTTAGTACAACTTGATTCTAATGACCCTGCAGATAGGTTGACTAGAGTAATGACTGAGCTAATGATATCAGAGGATGAGATGAAGAAGATGAAAATAAATCTAAATGACACAAAACAGATCCTAAAGATAACAGAGAGGGAGTTAGCCATGGCCAAAGATACTGCCTAAAAGTATCAAAATGATTACCAAATTTCTTCTCATGAAATTAAAGAATTGAAGGAGAAAGTGAAAGGAAATATGTCCCTCATTCAAGTTAGGGAGATTATTTGGAATGATGTTATTAATACATTGAAGAATGTGTAGGAATTCATGTCAATTGTAGCACAGGAGAAACCCATTGTTAAATATTTGGAAAGTATAATTATTGCTTGTAAACAAAAACTCCAACAATTTCCACAATTTTCCAAAAAGATGATTTATTTCCTTAATTCTAAGTCATCACAAGAATTAAGAGAGATGCATATTGACGACATAATAGAATTGGTGTTGGAGATAAACAAAATGGTTTTGAAAAAATTGTATAGAATGACAACTGAGACAAAGTTGGGAGAGATTAAAGAATTTGTTTTAATGTTCAACACTAACTTTGATAAGAGAACTAGAGCAGGATTGCCTTCATGTTAGGATCAACAGGGAAATTTTCTTCCTAAGGATATTTAAGAAACCTTGTTGGTAGAAGCCAAAAGAAAGATTGGCACTTCTCATGAAAAAACATCAATTCTGAAAGGGGCAACAATTGTAAATTATCTTCATAAGGACTTTCAGTTGTTATGGCTAATTGGAACGCTTTTTACTGAGAATCCAATGTATAGTAGGATCCCCAATTTCATAATGGCTCACAGAAGGTTTGTTAAAAGTCAGAGCTCAAATATGACAGTCTGAAAGAAATGTAGAGAGTGGATGTCTCCCACAACAACAACAACAACAAAAGTTAGACCTTCTACTCACCAGAATCTCAAATTACTCAATAAGGAAAAGCCACCTATTCTTTCATCAGAACTTTTCAAAATGTATTTGTAAAATTATGTAATTATGTTTTTATTTAATCATAGATGAAGTCCTTCGAAAGATCAAATAGTTTAAAACATTTCAAGTAGTTAATAGTTTTGATAGTTGAAAGTTTCATAATTTTCCTCATTGTAATTATCACACAAAATGAAATTTTGAGGAACGAGGAGTGGTTCTGGGTTTTTGGACTTCAGAAGAAAAAAATTCATGTGTAATGTTTTTGATCTTCTTGGTGATTTGAATAAATCTTTCGAAATGATTCTAGACATATTTTGAATGTGACATTTGTTTTCTCATATCTATAAAATCATTTAATGTTGTTCTATAAAATCATTTAATGTTGTTCTTCTATGGGAAAAAGTAATGAAACAATTGGTCTTTAACGATACAGTTTCACTAAAATTACAGTATTTGTAAGTTAAAGTTAAATAACCTTAATATGTGCTCCTATTTTCTATGTTTCCATTCATCTCTCTTCCATAATTCTACTAAAGTTTAAAACAAGAGATTTTTCCACAAGTAACCTATTGTTTAAAACATTCTTAAAATATTTTTCATCCATTATACTACAACGTAAAATAAATTTCATTATCGAAAAGGCCACTTTCAAGGGTGTTTCATTCCAACAATATTTTACCTGTTAAACAAAAACTTCTAAAGTTTCACATGGAACAACAAATCAAGAACTTCATTATTCTAAATAAATGCCTTGGGCACTAACCTCTACTCAATCGAGGGTTGTCTCCTAAGGTACTGGAGTAACTGCAATCATTGTAACATGGATATTGAAGCCTTTGAAGAGCAGGTGAAAGCTAATTTTTTTACTTCCCTAGCTATCCAATAATCAATCTGCTTCCATTATTTGCAAACCAAAGGACTACAATTGTTGGAAAATGAATGAAAGCATATTTTTGAACTACTTTAAGATTCAATTTTAACATCCCATATACTATAGCAATGCTTCCTTCCCCCAAACTAAAAAATTTCCCTACAAACAAAATTTCTACAAAACATCTCATGAGTAGCCTAAGTCGGCAATTCATCACCTGAATAACCCCATTAGAAATAAAAGTGGCATGATCATGTTGAATGCCATGGAATTAATGATGGGTGAAAAGAGGATATAAATACAGAAAAAAGGGATGATAAAAATATACATTCCTAAGATGAACCACTTATCTCTATCTTTGTGTCTTAAAATTATTACCATTATCCAAGTGTATAAAATGAGTTCCCTTACATGGGAAAAGTAAGTAACCTACGTTAAAGGTCCCCACTTCCATGAAAATATATTTATTTTCTAAAAGATAAAACTTCAAAGAACAATATTTGATGATCTGGACTTATATATGAATCCAACATAATACAGATGTAAAGATAAACAGTGAGATGCAACAAAAATAAAACTTCATTTCATTAATATCAAAGAACTAAAATATGCTTACATACATAATGGAAATAAACTATCTCAGGTGATGGTAGCTTATCTCTGAGAAGATATGTGACAGCTACATGGCTCTGAACTTTGTTAAAATGAGGCTTAAGTGTAGAAATTCCTTGTAGATTCAAAACTGCTCATGTTATTTACTAAAACATAAAACTTGGATTTACTCTACTCATCTATGAAAGGTAATTCATGATCGAGAAATCACAACATAAACATGAGACAAGATTCAACACACCTACATGGAGATTTATCTAGCGGAAATCAACTGCTCAAAACTGCTTCCTTTTATATTGCATTAATCAAAAAATAGAGAAGAAATACAATACTTGCTCAAGCCTGAACAACCTTTGCACTCATCTAATCTATTTCACTGCCTCATAGACTTACTAGGGCCAATACTTAACAAATTTTCCTTCCTTGCAATACCTTATTTATTTGTGTTGTTCCATGAGGAATTAGCCCCTATTTCTCATTGAGAATTGTGCAATTATTGTAGGCCCTTCTCTGACTGCATGCACCACCTGTACAACTTGGAATAATATACAACTAATAGTACACTTCCCTTGAACTTCAATCTCAATTGTGTAACTCAAGTTATCTACATGAATAAATTCTTATGGGTTGATTGATGAGTTAATTGGTTGATTACTGAGGTACACACCACACTACTGGACCATCCACTAGTTCTCTAACGGTTATAACTAGTTAAACTCAAAATAACTCAAATTAACTGAGATAGATTGCTAGAAATTAGAAATCCATCATACTAAACTAAACTCAAGTGTCTTTAACTTGAATTAATTGAGTTAACTTAGTGACAAGTGCCATGTCACCTTAGTTAACTACCTCCAAGTATTTCTGAAATTCAAATTCAAATTTTAATCTAGTTTGACCAAGGTAAAGTCAAACTAGATTTTTTATTGCATTTTCTACACTCCCTCTTAGCAAGAAAGGGATTATTTTGTAACTTTGTTCTGCCTCTATGGAACTCGAATTTGCCTCTTGAAAAATCCTTTGACAAAATATCTGCATATTGTCCCTCTGTAGGAATGTATTCCAACAACATGATCTGCCTCTACACACAATCTCGTAGATGGTGATACCAGATGTCGATATGCTTGGTTCAATCACGAAATATTGGATTATTAGAGAGTTTGATACAACTCTGATTGTCATGGTAAATCATAGTAGGATCCATCATCTGACCACATAACCCAACAAGAATATTTCTCATCCAGACAACCTCACATGTTGCTTGACTTACAACCATGTACTCTACTTCTGCTGAGCTGAGTGCAATAGGTATCTTCTTCCTATTGTACCAAGAAACATTTGTTTTCCCAACATGGAGAATTCCTCTTGATGTGCTCTTCATATCTGATGGACTCCCTGCCCAATTTGCATATGTGAAGCTTTGCAGCTTCACTCCCCCTGTCCATCTGTACCAAAGACCATACTAAGTAGTGCCTCCAAGGTATATCAACACATGCTTTTCTACCTTCCAATAAATTTTGGTTGGCTTAACCATATATTGACTAAGCTATTTAACTACATAACACATTTACTGTCATGTGTTCACCAAATAAATAATTGAATGCACAAGTTTCCTGTAAATGGTAGCCTCCACTACCTCACTAGAAGTAGCATCTTCCTTCTTCCAATTCCCTTCTAGAGGAGTCTCCATGTGTTTGATGCTCTCCACATGGAACTTATTCAGTATCTTGTTGGCATAATTTCCTTATGAGACAAACCGTTCCCCATCTCCTTTCCATACTTCCAAAACAAGGAAATAATGCATGAGCCTTAGGTCCTTCATCTCGAATTTTCTTTCAAGATCCTCTTTACAAGTTTTGATCAACTTCTCATCACCGGTTAAAATTAAATAATCGACATATAATACTATAATCAATAATTTACCTTCAATTACAATATGGTAAAGGTTTGCATCTACTTCATTTTTGGTGAATCCCAACCTAGTGATATAGTTGTTGATCCTAGTGTACCAAACACGGGGTGCTTGCTTCAACCCATATAGTGCTCGCTTGAGTCTGTACACATGCTACTCTCTATAGAAGGCTTCAGTCTCTACAAGTTCACTCATCGGAGCCATGTAGCCATTGTACCGATTGTGACCTCCTCTACATGTGTTGTGATATGGGTGCTCCCACATTCTCTCTAGCATCATGCAATATCTTTCAACTTCCCTGCTTTGCTTCCTTCCATCTTTGGATGTCTCTACTTGAGTGGATGCCTACAGTCTATGTTCCTCTACTTGTGGTTGTTGAACGAATTCCTAAGGTTCTTCCTTTGGAGCTAATAGCTCTTGATCTAAATGAAAATAAATCTCCCTCTCAAGAGAACACCTCATTGCATTCTCCTCATCAAACTTCACATATCTCCTAACAAATTTCATCCTGAGAGATGGAAAGTACACACATAGTTGTGAGGTGCTTCTGTGTAGCCCACAAATATGCCCAACTCAGTTGTAGGCTCTAGATTTTACCTTGCATCCTTGGAAACATGACAGTAAGCTGATGGTCCAAAGATCCTGAAGTGTGACACATCTGGTTTCTTCCCTAAGAAATTTTCCTCTGGTGTATTCATCCCAAGAATCCGATGGGGACTCATGTTCTGAAAATAAATAGTTGTGTTGCATGCTTCCACCCACAAGTGCAATGATGGGCTTTGGTCATGCAACATTGCCCATGCGGCTCCCACAATACTTATGTTCTTCCTCTCAACCACCCCATTCTGTTATGGGTTGTGGGGTGTTGTCACTTCCCATCAAATACCTTCTTTTGGGAAGAATTTCTTAATCTCATTTGACACATATTACCCACCGTTATCGCTCCTGAGAGCCTTCACTTTCCTATTAGCTTCTTTCTCAACAAGTTCTTTAAATTCAACAAACTTGGAGAATGTATGGTATTTCTTCTACATGAACAAAATATACAAATTTCGTGAGAAATAATCTACAAATATAACATAATACATGTGCTTGGAAGTGGAGGCTGTTGAGAAATGTCCACACACATATGAGTGAATCCTTTCAAGGATTGATTGTGCTTTACTGTCCCGATCATTGAAGGTGCCTTTGCATACTTCCCCAATGCACACCCTTTTCATGTATCTCACTTCTCTAGAGCACATTTGGGAAGGCCAATAAAAATATTTTGCATGATCTTCAAAGCGTTATGGTGCAAATGGCGAAGCATTATATGCCATGATTCACCAATGTCTTAACTTTGCACCTTCTCTCCTTTTGTTCTCAATGTTGCACAATATTCTACATCTATTTTGTAGAGATTATTCACTCGAATCCATATTTGCTTCACTTGTCCTGTGGATATATGTCTTAGTAAATCATTCCCTTTGCTGAATATCGCATCATAGCCATGCTCTTCCAACACCGCTACAAAAACTAGATTCTTCTTCATAACCGGTACAAAGATGGTTAGGTGTGGAGCCTGATTATCTTCTGTATTCAAAGGTTTCAGCCAGATTTATACCCCAGGAAGACTATACACCCCTCCTCACGGATGATCTGACGGTATAAGTTATGTTTAATTTAGGTTTTTTTGCCCTACAAGGCAACCCCTCACTATATATGAGGGAATTGTATTGCGTCTATGTATATGTGTATTCGGAGTGAGGAAAAGAGAGTTATAGCGGATCTGTTGTAGGTTGTGTCTCTTCAGTTTGCTAAATAATATAATAAAAGAAGGACTGGCTGTTTCTCCTTGGACGTAGCCCAAACTGGGTGAACCACGTATATCTGTCTCTCTTATTTTATGCGTTTTCTGTGTTTATATTTTTTTGCAATATTTTATGTGTTCCATTGCTCTGTAATATATAATTTTCTAAAAAAGTTCTCATCCTTAAGCCTTAGAGGAGAGCCAGACTCCCTTTGAAAAGTAACTATACC
Source organism: Pinus taeda (assembly GCA_000404065.3). Lineage (NCBI taxonomy): Eukaryota > Viridiplantae > Streptophyta > Pinopsida > Pinales > Pinaceae > Pinus > Pinus taeda. The sequence continues at coordinate 36,967 of APFE031092074.1, read as the reverse complement.
AATACTGATCGTGTTATACCTTCCATCATCTCCCATCTCTATGTGCATCTAGAGATCCTTCTCCAAGTCACTAAAAAATTCTTTGTTGCTTGTCATGTGGAATGAGGCACCACTGTCCATATACCACACACTGCCCATCATTGTGCTTGCCATGAAAGCAATAAGGGTGAAGTCCAACTCAAATTGTGAATCCAAAGCTTCACCTACCTCTCCTCCTGAGGGATTCTTACCCGCAATCTTGTGTGGACACTTCGTTGCATAGTGTCCCAGCTCATGACAATGAAAGCACTTGATTTTGGACAAGTATTTCTTCTTGCCCGCCTGACTGGATTCTTCTTTAAATTGGGATTTCTTCCCTTTCTCTACCTTTCTAGCCAAGGCACAATTATCCTCATCATGACACTTGGATGAGGGTTTATTCTTGCACCAAGTTGGAACACAGTCACTCCCAATTTGGCAGCTTCTCTCTCCCATTTACCAAATCCTGGTAGCTGTGCAATCTCTCGGGAAGGCCTAGAAGTACTAGGCTTACCAAATCATCTTCTAGTAACACCAACACTCACAAGTTCATCATCACATTGTTGAGTGTGGAGCATGATTGTTCAGAGGTCTTTGTTTCAGCCAGATGTATACCCCAATAAGTTTGTACACCCCTCCATGCGGGGGGGGTGCAGGGGGGACTTG
>APFE031092074.1:0-30521 GCA_000404065.3 Pinus taeda | reverse complement strand
GACAGCTGCGGCAAGAGCTAGTACTTGTGCATACAGCACCGTCGCTTCCAAGTTTGTTACGAACTACCGAGTTGATAAAATTAAAGAAGGGAGTCCCAGGAGTTGCAGCATTATTGCTGCAACACTGGGGCCCACCATTCTTTTTGGTGCTGATGCCGGGCAAGTGTCAGAGTATTTGTGATTGCTGCTTTTCTTCTATTTTCTACCACAACCTTCTGCTAAGTAGTTTATTTCATTTCCATTCTGCAATTTCATTTATGCAAAAGTAGAGTAGACATTTCCTGCTTTCATAGATTAGCAATTCAATTCGGCAATTTCAATTATGCAAGCATAGATTAGCATTTTGATTCTGCAAGCGTAGATTAGCATTTCAATTCTGCAATTTCAATTCTGTAAGCGTAGCTTAGCATTTCATTCCTGCAATTTCATTTCAGTGAAATAGATTAGTCCTTTCCTGCTTTCATTTCAATTCCACATTTTCATTTCAGAAAGATAGATTTTAGTTAGTTGCAGTTCAATCTATTTCAGTTTTGCAGGTACAAGCAGAAAAAGGCAAAAATCAACCAAATAGATTTCCTTTCATGCCATGTAGGAGTAGAGATAATTCAGAAAAAATGATTACACAACGCCCCCACTGCTTCACTTAGCCAACCTTCTCTCTTCTTCGATGACTGTGATTAAAAAACCCTTAGGTGGACAACAAAACATATTTGAAGAACCTAAAGGGAAGAAGAAGAAGAAAACATTCCTCTGGAGCAAATGGCTACAAGCAAAAATGTTGGGAGCAGTACCTTATCCAAAAATGAATTTTCAAATCAGATGGAAGATTTCAAGAGCGAGGTGAGGCAGTTTATTACCATGCAACTAGATACCTTGCAGATCAAAAGGGAGCAAGTGGAAGTGAAGAGGGATTTGGCCATCTTTTGTCCCAGGTGCACTAGAAAGCATCCTAGGAATGAATGTCCATTGCACACCATAGAAGTGTGTTTTGTCTGTGAAGAATACCATCCTACGAATTAGTGCCCTTCCTTGCCCGAACTTAAAGCTGCATATCAAAGGGCCAAAGGAGTCACTGAACCACTCTATTTCATGAACCAAAGGAGGTCACATGGACCCAGAACCTACCAGGAGGGAATGCAAGAGACGTCCCAGACCTATTATGACCCCTATCAAGCCACTTCCATGTCTTCTTGGGGTCCCCCTGCTCATCCTTCCTAGTCCACACCCCCTCCTTGGTCATATCCTCCTCAATACCATGCTTCTCTAGTTTCTCATTCGTTTCACTCTTATGCTCAGCCACAACCTCAGTGGCATGCACCTCATCAGGGGTGGAGGCCCCAGTACAACTCTCCTCCCACTCATTTTCCTCCACCACCTTCCCAACCACAACCCCATCCACATCCATCTCAAATATACACCCCCACTCAACTACCCATACCACCACTTCCAACCCCGCACATTGGAATAGCTCAACCCAATTGCAAAGCTGAGGCACAACATGTCCAAATGACTCCTCTTGAGCTTAATGATCTTCACCATAGCTCAAGAAGAGTATTGCAAAAAAGAGATTATCTTGAAAGCATTGAAGGACCACATCCAGCAAAAGAAGGTTCAAAAGAGGAGATCAAAGAACCAAAGGCTGCACTTTATGAAGAGAAGACATCAGAATCAGAGATCGAAAGAACTCCCTCATGGTTACCATCAAATCATCTATGTATTCAAGAGAAAACTCAGCAAAAAGAGGAAGATGTGAGGGTCATGATAGAAGAATATATGGAGAATGATCCAGATCAGCAAAATGACCAAGGTTATCAGACCTATATTGAGATATGGTTTCAGACGGTCACTAAGTTGTAGCAGTACTCTCTTCTTCAGCTATGTTTGATCCCTTCAAAGTCAAATCATTTGGTCTCTGAAATCGAGATAGATATCAAAGCATGCGTTTCAAGCCTCCACATCATTTTGTCTCTAATCTCGATGGGCACATGGCTCCATTGGAAGTATTCTTATACTTGAAAATGATTTTGTTTTTCAAGTAGGGTAGGGTAAAAAAAAAAAAAAATAGAAAAAATGAAAATGAGAAGAAAAATAAAAATTTAAGGTGAAAACCTCCTCAGAGGCGCCTTAGATTGGCTCATTGATTGAAAACCTCTATGAGGTGGTCAATGGGTTGAAAAAAAAGAAGAAAAAAAGAAAAAAAGAGAAAAGAGCATAAGATCCCTGGGTGAAAACCTCCCTTGGAGGCGCCCAGGGCAGGCAATTAGGGTGAAAACCTCCATGAGGTTCCCTAGTTGTTTTCAAATAAAATAGAAAAAAAAGAAAAAAGAAAAAAGAGAAAACAGGCCTAATCTCTGTAAAATAATTGCATGTTGCAGGGAATACATTGCAGGTAAGAAGGGTCACGCAAAACGAGGATAGGGGTCTGTACTAGGCTACAGGACATCCCTACAGACACTCCCTCCATGGCCACTTGCCTTTCCTAGGATTTGATCACATTCAGGTCGAAATTCCACCTTCTACAGGAAGTTTTGGGCTTTCTACAGGAAGTTCTGTATTTCTACAGGAAACATCCTGTAGAACATTTGGGCGAGCCAAATTTGACTTTGGAGGGGAATCTGAAGCTTGGAATCTATTTGTTAGGCCTGCATCCACCCCTGTTTCCATCCCTCACTTTTCTCCATCATTTTTTCCACCTCATTGTACTTCTTTTATGAAAACTGTGTTTTCTACAGGAAGTTCCTGTAGAAATTACAGAAGGATGGAAATGGATTTTAAAAAGCAGTTTGGTGAACATGGAAGCTTCATCAAGGGTTCATAAGTCCTCTTGTAATCTTCAAACTCCTCCTCCATCATTTCCATGCCTGCATTATAGCCCAAGCTCATTTTTCTTACCATGCAAAAATCTGCAGAATGCTTGGAAGCAAAGATACATAGTGCTGAAATTTGTTTTTTCCCTCACGTCAAAACCGTGCATCCATTTACAAAACCATTTTATGGGGAGTTGTATAGGGATGATGGCAACATGCGCGAGCAATTTAAGCAAATTCCAGTGCATAGTTTCCAAAATCAGCTTCCATCACCTTCAGCCATTTTTGCATTTTCTCCATATCCGTGCATCCATTTCAAAACCTGTTTCATGGGAGATGCATATGAGTGATAGTAACCTACCCAAGCAGTTTCAGTCGATTCCGATGCATGGTTTCCGAGAACTTGACCTCTGTAATCTTCAACCATTTTCCATTTTTCTCGAAATCCATGCATCTATTGACCACCATTTCGCTCTGGGAGGTGCATAATGATGATAGAAACATGCTTAGAAAGTTTCAGATCGATCCGATCTATCGTTCGGGAGCAATGGAGAAAACAAGTTGTTGTCTTGGAAAAATTCAGCATCAGCAGCTTGAGGGTGTAGATCTGAACGTGGAAACAAATTCCTGTAGCTTAGATCCAGCCAGAGGACACCTGCACAAGAAAAAATAGCCATGAATTAGCCCCCAATCCATCATACAACCACAGAAACAAATGCATGCAGCAGCAAAAAGGACCCAGCAACACGTCGACTTACAGGTATGCGTCTAAACCAGTTCCTCTATTTGCATCAATATGATTCGAAAGTGCTTGAATGAATGAAATGGTGGGATTAAGCCAGGAATCTAGCAAAGTTAACCTGACAGTGCCTTCTCTAGCGCTTAGCTGGAAATCATGTAGTATACGTGGACAGTCGACTCACGTGAAAATTAAAAAAACAGGGAGTGTTGGCCGTTTGAACTCCAGTGCAACTGATCAATAAGAGAACATGCAGTTCATGATAGCACTGCAGTCTACATGTGGCCACGTACCCCTGGCCACTTCACTCCCTCACGACGAATCACACCGTAATTAAAAAATGCTCAGCTGACTCTCACCACCCGCTGATTCATTTGCACCTGCAACGTTCTTAGCCAAAGTACGCGTCCTCTGCTCCCACAATCTGTTAACCTGTCGTCCTCCACCAAGCTTTTCGACCTATTTCAAAGTTCTCTCGTGTACCGAGCTCGTTCAGAGGCGCAGGGACATCCTACAGAAGCCAGGAAGAAGTTCTACAGGAAGTACAACATAGCCTTCCGAAACAGAGAAGCCTGGTTTTTCTTCGACAAATTTGGAGTCCCGAGAAAGGTAGGATCGAAAACACTCTTCCATGCATGATATACTCCAAAAAGGTGATGAATTGAGCTGTTTTGAATTGGAGGGTTAGAGAAAAGTCTGCCGTGAGTCAAAAACAACATTTTTCCTATGTTTTATGGAATTTCTCGGTCGGTTCTGCGTTAATATTCTCCTCCACAGTTCCTGTTAAAACATTTTTTCTCTTGTAGAAATGTTAAAGCACTGTGAGGGCTAACCTGTGCATGAAGAATTCAAATTTACATAGCTGTATGTGTGCTGGGGATGAAAATTGAGCTCTGTGCCCTGTCTATGGAAACCTAATTCTTCCTTTTATACACAGATAACCGAGTATTTGGGAAGCAAAAGTCTTGAAACCAAGGAATTGTTGTTCATTGATATCAAAAAGCCGAGGAATTCTTCCTTGAGTCCAGGGGGAAACCATAAACAATATTTCCTTTTCTGACCAAAGCATAAGAAAAAGGGAGCACTCTCACCATGCCAAGGGGATTCACAATTCAGCATTATCCATGGTTATCATTTCAGGTTGCTGTGTGAACTTAGACATGGAATTGATTCACCTCCAGAAGAGAAGCTAAGCATTCCCTATTTTCTTCTACAGTCATTAAGTGAATGTGCCACAAAAAGGAATGAAGGGATTCCAGACCAGTTGTCCCATCATGGGCTCATCAAATTATTAGTAGAAGACGCCCTGCACACCTACACTATCCCCATATCATGGGAAATCTCCCGAAACATGTCTTGGGATGACAATATCAGAGTTTTGGCCAAAAATATCTCCCCATCCAGCAGTGAGGAAGAAAGAACACATTGAAAAAGGTGAGAAAACCAATGATGAATAAATGCAAGACACTCAGGCACAACAAGAACAGAGAAGAAAAGGAGAAATGGGCCAAATTTCTAAGCCTAAAACTGTGGGAGGAACAATGGCACAAACACCCTGGAAAAAAAATATTGCAGAATAGAGCAGAGAGGACTAAACAATTCCAAACAAAGGAGGGCACAACCAAGGCAACCAAACAATAATTAAAAGGAAAGCCACATCCAACCAAACAGGACGAAATAGTTTCTACAGGATGTCCGAAAACAGTTTCTACAGGAAGCCTAAAAACAGTCGACACAAGACTTTCTACAGGAAGTATGGGAACATAGCAACAAAAGGAGAAATCACCTGAGACTTTGGCCAGGAAGGTAGCAGCTGTGCTGGCTACCTTAAGCACATCTCCTTAACAAAATGGGAAGCGAAAAAGGGAGCCTTCCAAGTATTTTAAGGCAAGAAGGAGCACGCGGATAAAAACTGGCAGACCCCAGCCACAGTCTGAAGCGCTAATTGTCATTAAGGACACAATAGCTAAACAAAAGGAGAAGTCTCCTTCAAAAATATCCATCACCTATGAATGAGGAAGCCAAAAACCTTCACTTGGAGAGAGAGAATTCAGATGATGGAATCAAAGACAGCTCTACAAGAAGCTGAGATAGTTTTACAGGAAGCTGAGATAGTTCTACAAGAAGCTGAGAATTCTCTACAGGAAACTCGGGCTAAGCTAAGAGAGACCGAGAAATTGGAGGAAAAGGTGGCCAAACAATCACAGGAATATGGAAAGACAAGGAAACATATGATGAACAACAGAGAGAGGACAAGCTGCAGGCTAAGGCTGAGGCTTTAACAAAACTGCTACAAGAAAAGGAGCACAGGCAGTGGGAAGAAGTAGGGATAAAAGCATGGTTTCATGACCGAGAAGAGGACATCACTTCAGAAGCTTGGCATGATAGAAAGGCCACTAGGGCCATCAAAGATGAAGAGATAGATTAGTTGCTCATAGGATGAGAAACACTTTCAGTAGGGGGTGATGATGATCCCCAAAAATGGATAATTATATGGGCTCATTCAGCCTCCTAATTCGACTTAATCCACCATTCTCATTAGTTTATTGCATGTTTTTTAGTATATTTATGCTAATAGAGTGAATTGGGTTAGTCATTATGCCAACAAGTCTAATGTGTGCTTGATGCAGTCTTTTTGGTCAATTTGGAGACAAAATCAAAGGCTGAAATGAGCACTTGGTAGCAAAATTTGTGGAGAGGATTTGTAGGAAGGTGTCCCCTCCATTTATGGGACCTTACCTTGAATTCTCTACCATCATCTCGAAGTTCAAGGGCCACCAGATCAATTACCACAAGGGCAGCCCAGCAAGGGGTAGTAAATTTGTTGTTAACTACAAGTTTTGGCAGCCGAGTTCCTAAAGTTTAGGAGGGCTGTTGGGGTCCTCAATTTTTATAAATAAGAAGGCTTAGGGCCTCATTTTAGTTAGTCACTTTGTAGGAATAAGTTAGCTAGTTTGTAGTTCAGTTTTTAGTCATTTTTTAGGTAGTAGTTTAGCTCTGCATTTCAGCGCATTTTCAACTTTTCTTTGTGGACAGTTTTGGAATGTAACTATTCTTTTGATCAATAAAGATGAATCCAGCTTTGCACCAGCTCTAATCTCTCTTAGGAGGCTGAAGCTCTTGGGGTTGGGCCCATCTCAAGTTCCCAGTACCTCCTTTGTTTGCCTTTATTTGTTTTTGTTGCATTCTTAGAATAAAATCTGCTATTTAGATTTAAATTTTGTTTTGTTATTTAGATTGTGTTTGATGATTAAAAAGGCTTTTTATGTTCAAATTGATTTGATAGGTTAATAAAAAAGAAGATCTTTAGAAAAAGGCCATCAAGCACCTTTGATCTCACCTCTCCCTCAGTGGGATTGTGAGCTGGGACAAAGGTGACCTTGCTGCCACCAAAAACACTGTCTTTGCTCAACCATGCAATTATTAGTGTTAGATTTTCATTTGCCAAAGCTGATATCAACTGTGGTTACATTCTTAGGTTCATGATTGCTCATGGAAGGATGTTCGGGACATTCAAGGCAGAAGATATCAAGAAGATGTATCATTTTTCGGACCCCTAGAAACATTACAACAAAGAATTTTTAGAAGCTTTCGCCAAGGAGGACGATGTAGAGTCAGACCCTATCAAGAAATGGAGACATTTCCCAAACAAGCATAAGCATGAATCCTCTGGAATGTACTCCGTGGACTCCTTAGCATCTCCCTATTTCTATGTTGGTGCTATGATATGTAGACTCTTTGGAGCCTCTAATTCAGCTAGATTTTCCATAGAAATGGTGACTTTAATGGAAGCAATGATTAACTCTTTTATCATGGATTGGGCAACCATTTTATCAGATAAAATGGCCAACCACATCCTCGATTATAGAAGAAATAGGTATGTAACTACCCGGATAATACCCCCATTCTATATGAGCACCTACATTATGGATACCATCTGTTTCAATTCTGACTTCCCCATTCTAGGTTGGAAATGGACCCCTCAAGACCCAACTCCTATTCACATTTATCATAAGTATTTATGGAAGGCCCATTATAAAGATCATATATATAGAATTTTCCATGGTTTTGTTTTACCCATCCATCAGGCCATATTCAACATACATGCTCCTTGGTTATCCGATGAGGCCAACATTGACCTAACATCAATAAGTAATTGGTTTTGTGAAGAAAAGTTCACCTACGTAAGACTTTTTGGTAGCACCACAAATCCACATGTTCTCCGTACATTCCTGATAAGATATTGGCTAGAGAAATAGCTTGCCAGATAACAGAGAAAGGAATGTCCAGGAACCTCAAAGAATCCAAGAAACAAATGCAGCCTACATTTCACCTCCGTTGTGGTACTTATTCACTGTATGATTTCAAACATGCCAAGAAATAAGCAGAGAAGATAAAAATTCTAAAGTTAGCAGTCATCCCTAAGAGACAGTATGACCCAAATAAAGTGGCTTCCAACTTTACCACTGAGGTGAAACTTGCCAAATTTGATCATGAGAAGGATGACTATGATGACTTGTTCGCTTCAACCGAGTCATTTTCACAGGTAAAACATCTAGCAGGGATCAAATTGGGAGCAGGGGGGATAGATAAGTTTTTGCAGTTTAGGACACAAAGGTTACAAACACTATCTCTGGATTTATTGAGCACTACCCCTATGGTGCAACAAGGCCACAGTGAAGAACACATTACTGAGAAGATTCCCACGAAGGAGTAGACAAATAAAAAGACCAGCGAGCTTCTAGATACCAATGTACATATTGATGCCAACTTAATCAAGGAATGGGAGCAATTCGATTAGCAGATCAAGAACCAGAATGACTCCCAAAACATCATTACACCAAAATAACCTACAACACAGGAAACTATTATTACTAATACTATAATTGAAGGGGCAGTCGGCATAGCTAACACTTAGCATAATATTGAAATAATTCCAGAGAATCCTTCCGAAGAGATTGTATTGAAGGTTGAAGAAATACCACCCCTGGATGCATTTTATAGTCCAAAGCATAGGGCTGTGGTCAAAAGATGGAGGAAAATTAACCAGGGAACATTCTCTCAAGCTAAACTTATGAATGTGGTATGGAAATATTTAGAAGTCAATCCTTCTGAGGATTTAACTAAGTTATCTCAATATGCAGGTGCCTATATAGCCGCTACAATGGACAAGGCCTCTGAAGTTAGCCAACTGATCAAGGAAAAGGATCTAAGGATCACCCAACTTAAAGAGAAAACGGAAGTGGAACAACAGAAGATTGGTCAGCTTGAGCAATAGCTAGCAGATAAAAAAAACTAGAATGAGAAACTGAAAGAACAGTTAAATATGGATAAACAAAAGACCAATCAGCAGGCTCTCCAAAAACAACAAAATTTGTCTCAAAAAATCAGCAAGCTTCAAGTGGCACTTCAACAAGAAAATAAGGCCAAAGAAGAAAAAATCACATAGCTACAATTACAGGTAGAGAAATTCAAAGGTTATCTGAAGATTGATGAATTCAAGAAAGAATCCCTGGAAGTGACTAAAGCCTTATCTTGGCAACTAAATATCATTTGCCATAAAATATCATTGGTTGACCCATTATGCATCATCACTGCATCACTCATTGAAAAGGCAGTTGACACCAGGCTAGAATTTAAAAATGCAGACAATAAGGTCACAAAATTTCTCTCTTGGCAAAGTTCAAAAGAAGGCATGGCTACTAATCTATCGAAAATCCAAGAATCGCACAAAGAAGTCTTGTTTTCGGAGTGGGAATCACAATTAATAAATGCTGAAAGAGCTACTTTCAGATCCAAGGCTACAATGAACAGTGTGATCGAGTTGGTAAATGATAGCTTATATGGAGCTAACTTGATCTCCGATTTCTCCCCAGGAAATCTCCTCAAGGCAAAAGCGCTAGAAAATCAATGGAGACAGGATCTAGCAAGCAGAGAAGAACAAATCGGCAAAGTGAAAAACTTGACTTGGGATGTATTTTGGTTCTTCCTAGTAAAGCCATACAGCCAGCAGATGGCCACCAAATGCCTTACCGACGCTGTCAATCACATGGTTCCCGAGCTTTCTGATGCCAGATACACAAGTCAACTACATTCAAGGTTTTGTCATCCTCTAGAAATTCAAGAAATGCTCTCAATTGATCAGCTGCGATTGCAAGAGGAAAAGTAGATACAATGAATCAGTTTAAAGGCTATCGCACTATTATTTTCATAAATCAAATCCCAGATTTTCATGTTTGTAGTTTCAACAACTCAAAGCGATTTTTATTGACAAGTAATTTTTATTTTATTATTTAAACCCTTTCATGTCTTTGAAGAAAGCGTCCTCAATTTGCTTAAAAACTTGGTTTGAGAAGTTACACTTTTGTACTTCTGAATATATTTTTATCAGTAGTGGATCAAGGTTCTACATTTTTGTGAAGAAATTTTTCAAGACCTGCACTTTTGTATCTCCTGGAAGTTATCTCAAATAAGAAAGTGGAATCAGAGCATTATTTGCATTGGCAAGACTCAAATGCATGCAATATTTCTATCATTGTTCTTTTGTCTTGTTTCTTTATGTGATGCAGAATTCCTTTTATAAGTTGCTATTGTTGATGTATGTATGCTCTTCAAACAATTCTTTATCATGTCATTTCTGAATATATAGAATTGTTATACTTTAAAGATATATGTCAACAATATACATTGTTATGAATGTGATATGTTTTTATAATCACTTTGTTTAACTTCTTAAACAAAGTAATCATTATATATGAATGCATATTTCTATTGATAAGTAAGCCATCTATATGACTATCTGTCTGTTAGGAATAATAAAAAATCGCATTGTTAATACATTACTCGGGTTAGATAAGTATTTTGTATATTTTTGAGTTATAGGTTAAAGAACTTGTCATCTTTATTATACATTATAAAACAATCATCCATCAAACCATTCATTATATGGGAAATTGGTCCCATAATATCCAGTCGGAGACATCATACCAAATAGAAAAAGAGTTGTACTAAGGTCCGAACTGGGTGGTTATCCCCAATGTTGGTGCTAGGATTTTAGAGGCATTAACATTTTTGGCGTTAGAAGGAGGGCATGAACTGTGAATGGTGAGCGAATCCAAATCCATAGGCCATTCTAAGAGTAAAACTCCCTCACCATCTCCTCCAACTTCTCCTTCACATTCTAAATCTCCTATTTTTAAGCGAGAAGTTGAAAAGTAAAATACAACACCCACTGCTGAAAGCTTAAACACACCTGACAATTCTTCTCTTGAACCCCCTGAAGTATAGTCCTTGATTCATAAACTCCAAGGGTTTTAGATATCCCAAGAATAGTCTAAGTTATCCCAAGGTAGTGTGACTTCGCATTATATTCCATCCTAGCCTCTTACTAGAGCATAGAGTGAAAAGCTTGGTATTCCACCAACTGAATTTTCTTTGCTAAGTCAAAAAATAGCTAGGAAGACACCTTTAGAGTCTGACAGTGAGATCCTTTACTCATCATCATCCATTCCATCTAAACCCTTGCAAAGTGATCCATCTGTTTCACAACTCCAAATCATATTCCAAAAGGGTACAGGTACTCCAACATCCTCTACCCAGTCATTTTCAACTTCCTCCTCACCTTCTTCTACCATTAGCACAATCATGGCACAACCTCAACCAAGGCCATGGACCAATCCAGGAGCTGTCGCAATGCCTGCACCTTTGAGTCAATTACCAGCCCATCTTGAAAAATGGTTACCAAAATTTAATCCTAACACTGGTATATTAGTAGAAGAACATATAAACAATTTCATGTTGTCAATAAACTTGAATGGGGTAATAGAAGAAGACAATGTTGTTAGACTATTTCCATACACTTTACAAGGAGCAGCTGGATCATGGTATTTTTCATTACCACTAGGATCCATTAATAGCTGGGATGCTTTTCAAGAGAATTTTTTAACCAAGTTTGGAGACGATAGGTCCACAATGACTTTGATTAATGACCTCTCCAATCTGAAATCTGAATCAAAGGAACCCATCAAAGACTTCAACTCCTGATTTTATAAACTGCTGAATCAAAATTCTTACAACATCCAAACCTAGGGAAGAAGTCCGAAGCGAATGGCATATCTCTACCTTGCCTTCAAACATAGCCATCTTCGTTGATAGAGCTGCCAAACCCACATTAGCAAAAAATATGAAGGAAGCGATCGTTGTTGAAAAACGTATCATTCTTTTGGAAAAGAAAATTGCTCTTGAAGAAAGAAAATCCAAAAAGGTTACTTTCAAAGATGATTCAAAAAAGAAAGCAGTTAAAGATCCATATGACATGGAAGGTTTACAAAAGGTTCTGAAAACTATGTCCAATGAAATGGTGGAAATAAAAAAGCAGGTAGCTAAAACTTCTACTAAAAAACCATTTAGAAATTTTAGAAGAAATCAGTCAAATGACCCTAAACCACCTAATGCTATATCCAATGCAGAATCAAATCTAGATGACGATGAATATGAAGACACAATTTTATCATTGGAGGAAACAGAAGAAGATGAAACAGTTGAATGTCATGGAATGTGGGACTTTATCTTGCCTAACCCTGATAATGAAAGTGAACAAGAAGCTCTCCCAGTAAATACCAAAAGGAAAAATGCAACAGAGCCTGTTCAAACAAATCCAAAGAAGAAAAATTCAAGCCCTGTTGCTAAAGACAAAGCTCCCATTAAGAAAACTCGAGTTGTGCCTACCAAAAATCAACCATCATCCTCTAATCCTCCATCATCATCTAAAATGTTAGTAGTTTCCGATTCTATTGATTATAACATCGTGGAAGACATGAAGAAGGCTCAAGTAAATATTTCTTTACATGAACTTAGCAACCTCCAACATCAACATAAGTTGTTACTAAAAGAATTGAATGTGGTACCTTCTTTTCCTCTTCCAACTAGTGTATTATCCAAGGCAGCTAAAGGATCAAGTAAGCCACCATCAGAAAAAGTACATGCTACTGATGTTGTTTTGATTGGAGATAGGTCTAATTCTCATACTCCTCGTTTTCTCTTGACTTATGAGACCTATAATAGAAATCTTCATAACTTCCTGATAGATTCAGGGGCTTCATCAAACATAATTCCAGCCTCAGTTTGCTCCAAATTAAATATTGAGCCCCATAAATCTGCAATTCATATTGTTCAATTAGATCAAACTAAAGTGCAAGCATTAGGAGAGATTAATTCAGCTACTATTAGATTATCAGCTGATCCAAAGTGGTTCAAAGAATTGATATATTGATTGTTGACATCCCTGAGTTTTATGGTTTAATTCTAAGCAGGGATTGGTCTAAGAAACTCCATGGTTACATTTCCACTGATTGGTCTCACATGTGGCTTCCCTATAAAGGGAAATCAAATCAAATCAAAATAGATCAAGAAAAACACATGACTCATACAGTAACAGAGTTTGAAGAAGAAAACCAGCCTGTAGCTTTCAATAACAACATTCTTGGAAATTACTCAGTTGAGTCGTTCTTTTGAAATTTTAATGCTCAACAATCTCCTTTTCCTATTAATAGTATCGCATCAAAAATTGAAAATTTCTCTCATACTAATAATTAAAGACGTGTTACTATTGCTGATGAACTTGTAAATAAATTTGTAGAAAAGCCTTTATTTCGGTCTTTATATTTTGATAGTTCAAAATCCAATGACGGTGCACGAGCAGGGTGTATTTTAGTTAGTCCAGAAAGGGAAAAAACTGTGTTATCATGCAGACTAGAATTTGAGTGTACCAATAACACTGCAGAATATGAGGCATTGATTCAAGGGCTCTATAAAGCAATAGGCCTAAATATTCAATATCTAAAAGTATTTGGTGATTCTGAAATTCTCATCAAACCAGTAAGGAACACTATCTATTGTCTCTCAGGACATCTCAAGCATTATCAATCCCTTGTTCAAGATCTCATAGCTCAATTTCTGGCATTTAACATTTCTCCTATTCCCAGATCTCAGAAAGTAGTAGCCGATTTATTGGCTAATGTTGTTTCTAAGCTCCTTTCAGACGAGGATTATAGTCCAGATAGGTTTTCAATTGAATTAATTTTTTGGCCACCTGTCCCAAGTAATGTCACCAATTGGTAGGTATTTAATCATGATGAAGACCTCTTAAATTTATTGACTTCTAAAAAGTCTTATGATGATTAGATTATCAATGAAAACTATCATGATCTTCAACTAAAACAAAGAATAAATGAGAACTCTATTCCTAAATCTGTGGTTAAGCTAGAAGATCTCTGTGATATCAAAGATAGATTCAAAAAGGTCACTAATGCATAACTTCAAAGTTCTACTTTAAGGTTTGAATTAGTAAATCTTGGTAGTGAGGCCAAACCATAAAATGTCAATCTAGGAATTTGACTCACATCAAAAGAAAGATTTGCTTTCATCAGATTATTAAACAAATACAAAAATGTTTTTGCTTGGAATTACGAAGATTTGAGAACTTATGATACTTCTATCATTCAACACACATTTCCAATGATTTCTGATGAGAAACCTATACAACAAAAGTTAAGGAAAATTCACCCACATAAGGAAAGTAAAATCAAAGTAGAGTTGAATAAACTTCTGAAGGCCAAAATAATTTTCCTAGTTAGACATTTTAAATGGGTTTCAAACTTGGTACATGTAAGGAAAAAGAATGGTGATATTAGGATTTGCATAGATTTTAGAAATCTCAATAAGGCATGTCAAAAAGATAATTTCCCATTACCAACAATGGAACAAATACTTCAATTAGTAGCTGGTTCAGAGTTTATGTCCTTTCTTGATGGTTTTTCAAGATACAATTATATATTGGTGCATCCAGATGATAGATAAAAAACTACATTCAGAACTAAATGGGGAACATATGCTTACTATAAAATGCCTTTTGGTTTGATAAATGCTGGAGTTGCATTCCAACGTGCCATGAATATAGCCTTCAAAGGTTTGATCAATAGGTCAATTGTTGTTTACTTAGACGACATAACTCTCTTTTCCAAGAAAAGGGCCAATCATCTACATGATTTAAACCAGATATTTGAATGATGTTAAAGGCATGGGATTTCCCTAAGTCCCAAGAAATCGTTCTTTTCTCTTAACGAAGGTAAACTCTTAGGGTTTATTGTATCCAAACATAGCATATATATTGATCCTGACAAGATAAAATAGATTTCTAATATTCCTTTGCCACATAATAAGAAATCAATGCAATCATTTTTGGGACAGATAAATTTTGTAAAAAGATTTGTTCCCGATTTTTCTCATATAGTCTTACTTTTACAAACTATGATTAAGAAAAAATCAATTTTCAAATGGGGACATAACGAAAAAGAAGTCTTTGACTCAATCAAACAGGAAATCATTAATGCTCCTGCCTTTAATACTCCCAATTTTTCTAATCATTTTATTTTGTTTACTTTGGCCACTGAAACATCTTATGTTGCTGTGTTAACACAAATCAATGATCAACAAGTAGAAGCACCTATATCCTTCTTTAGTTCCAATTTGCAGGGTGCTGAACTCAACTATTCAGAAGTAGAAAAACAAGATTTTGTTGTGTTTAAATCTATCAAACGCTTTAGACCATTTCTCCTAAAACACACACAAAATTAATAGTCCCATTCTTCGCAGTGAGGCAATTGCTAGTGCAAAGGGAAGTAGGATAAAAGAGAGCTAATTGCGTAATAGATTTACAGGAGTATGATATTGATATTAAACCAACGAAAATTGTGAGAGGGAAAGGTTTTTGCAATTTATTAGCAGGAGCTTCTAATATTCCAGAACATGATCCAAATGGATCCAAGAATGCCTCTAAGTCTTCATAAAGCTATTAAAAATCATGCCAAGGCCAAAAATCCTTTAAAAGATTGAAATCATCATAAGAGGGACACCCTTAGCCGGGTGAAAAAACACTATCATGCAGCCCAAAACCCGTTAAATCGTGAAAAAATAGAATAATTGTAGGTAGAATAAGTGATGCACAGTCGCCGTCCGATTTGGCTGGTCAACGGTCCAGATAGGATCGAAAAATCGCAATCGGCAAAGACTATCGGCGGGGATCGACACTTTATATATATAATTTGTGATGAGAGAATGGCGGAGTGAATCTAGACCGTCAATCAAGCACGCAGATCGACAACCCATATTACATTGTCGGATCGATATTGGGGGATTGCAGAAGCGCTTACAATGGGAAAAGGGTTATTGCGATGAGCGATTGCAATATATCGCATCACCGCATTGCATCAGAATTATGTAGTGGAGCATGGCCAATAACCATAAAGGTAGTTATATTGCGGACCCTATCATAAAATAGGCAACACTGCATGTAATTTGAAGTCCAGAACACGGGGATTTATAATGCTTTTAGTGTATTTTCGTAATAAACGAAATACACAGAGATGAAGCCCTTCAAGGATGCGATAGAGACTTTTGAACGGACCCGATAGGGTAGTGAAGCATATTTAAGGACTTTTCAAGTCTAATATATAAGTTTTGGCAAATTTTTCTATTTTATGCATATTTCTCTGTGTTTCTGAAAATAGTTGCGTTTGGGAATCCGATGGATTTCAAGGGGATCCAGGATTCTTACGTTACAAAATCGGTGGCCACCTCCCCTTCAGGCGTTATGCCATACTTGGGGAAATGCTATAAGAGGGAGCCGAACGGACAAAGGCCCGGGAAACTGAAGAACCGAAGAGGAAATGAGTAGGCAGTGTTGGCTTTAAAAAAGCCACAAATAGAGAGCATTAGGAGGGGGCAGTATTCAGGCAAATGTCAAGATAGAGTTGGGACAGAGAGCATTAGGGGAGTCTATGTACTCATAGAGAACTTGAGAGGTTCAAGTAAACTCTTATTGATGTATTCTGTTGTGTGTAAGGC
The DNA here is from genome assembly GCA_000404065.3 of Pinus taeda. NCBI lineage: Eukaryota > Viridiplantae > Streptophyta > Pinopsida > Pinales > Pinaceae > Pinus > Pinus taeda. The sequence continues at coordinate 14,072 of APFE031092074.1, read as the reverse complement.
TCAAATTGACCTCACTCTTGTAAACAAAAATCTGCTTGAAGACATAATAGAGAGGCCACCACTGAAGGCTAGACAAGAAGATGTAGCCCAGGAGTATTGGGTAAACTCCTTATTAAATTTGTTGTGTCATGTGTTATCTATTATGTTTGTTTACTACTTCATTGTCTATGCATTTCACAATCTTATCGATCCATTGCATATAATGACATAGACTAATCCATGCACATAAGTCTGTAATACCTTATTAATTGTCTTAGATCTCATTTTCAGATCAAGTGGTATCAGAGCTTTAGGTTTCTAAGGTTAGACAAGATTGTGTCGGACTATTTGCGAATGCTAACTAGATCAAAGCTTAAATTAGGAGAAGGAGGATTGGTTGAAACTAACCTACAAATTGGTAGAGTCTATCCTAAGAGGAAAATGTCAAAAGAAGTTCCCTTGGAATCAGACCCTCGGTTCATGGACATTTTCATGACCAGGAGAGCCATGGTAGAAGAAATGTATAGAGAATTTAAGAAAGGTCGAAGTGAAGATTCTTCCACTTCCAAACAAGACAAAGGAACAGAAGAATATCTTATAGATGGCCATTCTGAAGGCAAAGCGAAAGAAGAAAAGCTTCCCACACCTCATGATAGTCTTGAAAATAAAAAGAAGAAAACATCTTTGATTAAATTAGATGTTAAATTTGATTTGCCAATATATGATGAGGAGCTAAATGCAAAGAAGTTAGATAACTAGATTAGGCAGATTGACGTGTATTGCAGGGTGCAAAATATTGACTCAAACAGGAGTAAAATTCAGTTGGCCAACCTACGCCTTGGAGGAACTACCTTGGTATGGTGGGAAGGAAAGACACAAGCTGACTTGAAAAAGCAAGGTAAAATTCTTTCTGTCTGGAGTGAATTTGTTTCTACAATTAAAAAACAGTTCTATCCACTAGCTTATATGCAGCAAGCTATGATGAGTTGGAAAACTCTTCGCCAATTGAAAGGGAAAAGTGTACAAAGTTACACCCGAGAGCTTACAAAAAGAGCTTTGATTCTAGGAATTTATTTAGACTCACCTGAAACTTTGTTGAAGTATATAGGCGGTCTACATAGTTATTTGAGACACACCATTCTCATGTTTAACCCTACTAACATAGATGAAGTATCTGTTCAAGCTACCCATCTAGAGGCTAGAGGCAAGAATGTGAACCCAGAGATTGGGGGACCATCCAAACCCACTGCAAACAAGAATAAGGAAAAGATGAAGTAGACTTGGAAAGAGAGGAAGGCCAATGTTGTACAAAAGACCAAACCTTCATGCACTCACTGCAAGAAGGATGGACATGATGATGAACATTGTTGATCGTTACATCCGGAGTTGAAACCCAAGAAGTTCAATGGCAAGAAGAAGCAAGCTATTATTGTTGTTCAAAAATATTTGGGGTTATACTTAGGTGATGAAACAACCATCACAGCCACATGTATACAAGGTAAAAATTCTGAAGCATATTCTAGTAATTCTGCCCAAACTATTGATAGTGAAGAAAATGAGAGAAGAAGACATGAGCTTTTTCATATTAGAGTTATTTCCAAGCATCAAAAGATTGATACTTTGTTTGATAGTGGCTTACAAGTGAATTTAATTTCCGAAACAATTGTAAAGAAATTGGGACTACTAACCACACCTCACAAGAAGCCATATCCATTAGGTTGGGTATGTGATAAAGCAAAACTACAAGTGACTAGATAATGTAAACTTAGGTTTCTTTTGGGTCAGCATTTGTGGATGAGGTTGAGTTAGATATTGTTCCCTTGGATATATGTGGGATTGTTTTAGGAAGTCCTTACTTGTATGATAGAAAAGCCATATTCTATAGAGCTGGAAATAAGTATCAACTCGTTAAAGATGGAATCTAATATATTGTAAGAGCTTATAAACTCAAGAATAATTATACTCTCATAAACTCAGGGTAGATGAAAAGAATTGTAAATTCACGCAAGAAATTTTTACTGATGGTTGTAAAGGAAAAGAAACCTGAAAAAACCAATATATTTGAAGGTTGTGATGCTAAACAGCAAGCTGATTTAGAAAAGGTTGTTTTAGAATATGATATATTATTTCAAGAACCTAAAGGTTTGCCACCAAAAAGGGAAATTGTACATGATTTTAATTTGCAACAAGGTGCTCCATTGCCTAACATTGGAATGTATAGGTTATCCGCTTTAGAAAATGCAGAAATCAAGAAGCAAGTACAGGAGCTGCTCGAGAAAGGGTTCATAAGGCCTAGCACATCACCATGCAGATCTCCAATCGTGTTGGTGAGAAAGAAGGACGGTTCGTGGAGGATGTGCATTGATTACCGAGCACTGAATAAATACAATCAAGAATAGTTATCCCCTTCCTCGCATAGATGATTTATTGGATCAGCTAAAAGAGGTTGTTTACTTTTCCAAGTTGGACCTATGTAGTGGTTACCATCAGGTCAGAGTAGTAGAGCAAGATGCATGGAAGACTTCTTTCAAAACAAAGGGCTGTATGAATGGCTAAGTTATGCCTTTTTTCTTAACTAACGCTCCTGCCACTTTCATGAGAGTAATGAATGATGTAATCAGGCCTTCTATTGGTTATTTTGTGTTTGTATATCTAGATGAAATTCTTATATTCAGTAAAACATGGGAAAAACATTTAAAGCATGTGAAGCAAACTCTAGATGTTTTGAAAAAGGAAAATCTCTATGTTAAATTATCAAAATGTGAATTTGGAAAAACATCTTTGAATTATTTGGTTCATATAGTAGGGGGTGGTGAACTGAAGATAGATCCCTCTAAGGTTGCAGTCATTGTAAACTAGCCTAAGCCCAAGTCTTCTTCAGATGTTAGAAGCTTCCTAGGGGCAGCACAATATTGGAGAAAGTGCATTGCTAACTTTTCCTTAATTGCAATGCCCTTACATGCATTGACAGGATTGAACAAGGTATTTTAGTGGGGAGTCAAACAGCAGAAAGCCTTCGACACCTTGAAAGAAAAAATTAGTACAAAATCGGTACTAGCATTGCCAAATCTTCAACAACCATTTGAGATCAAAACAGATGCTAGTGATTATGCCATGGGAGTAGTGTTGATTCAACATGGTAAACCCATATGCTACCATTCTGAGACTTTTAATTTTGTAGTAGTTAATTATCCTACATATGATAAAGAATTGTATGCATTAGTCCAGAGTGTGAAAAAGTGGAAACATTACTTAATGGGAAAAGAAATAGTAATACATACTGATCATTAACCACTTTAGTACTCGCACTCACAAACTAAGTTGCAAAAATCAAGACACTATAGGTGGATGGGTTTCCTACAACAGTTTCATTTAGTCATCAGATACAAAAATGGCATACACAATAAAGTTGCAGATATGTTGTCCAGACCAATCATAAATGAATCTACTATACTTAAGCATAACTTGGTAATGCATGAAAGCTACATTGAACAATATGCTCAAGATGTAGACTTTAACTATGTATATGCAACTTTAAGTAATGGAAAAAAAGTAGAAGTGGATTACTACATTAAGGACCAACTCTTGTATCATTTGGGAAAGCTATGCATTTCACAAACAGAGAGAATTAATATAATTAGGGAAGCACATACTTCTCTAATATCAAGTCATTTTGGTGTAAGAAAAACAATTGCACAACTACAAAGATACTACTATTGGCCAAAAATGCATGAAATAGGTTCTAGATATGTAAGAGGTTGTACCATGTGTGCTAAAAGCAAGCCCAGTAATAGAAAACTAGGCTTGTACACTCCACTGCCAGTCCCTTCCTGTCCTTGGGAAAGTGTTTCCATGGACTTTGTTGGAGGACTACAAAAATCTAGAAATGGTCATGACTATTTATATGTTTGTGGACAAGTTCAGCAAAATGTGTATTTTAATAACTTGTAATAAGCAGATTACAACTGAAAAAACAACAAAATTGTTCTTTCATCATGTCTGGGTGAATTTTGGGTTACTCACTTCCATAGTATCTGATTGAGACTCCCTATTTGTTGGGAAATTTTGGTCAAGTCTGTGGGAATTAATGGACACTAGATTGAAGAAAAGCACAACCTTTCATCCACAAACAGATGACTAAATAAAGGTAGTTAATAGGACAGTGATCCAGTTGCTTAGGGGTTATTACAGCAAGCATACCAAGCTTTGGGATGAACACTTACGTTATGTGCAACATGCTTAAAACCATGCTAAACATTATTATACATAGAGATCTCCTTTTGAGACTAGTTTTGGTTTTATACCAAGGTCTCCTTTGGATTTTGTCTTTGAAAAAGACATAGCAGTTTTTAGACACAGTGATGTGGATAAAGAAACCAGATCCATTGAACAAATCCAAGAGATTCACCAGGTAGTGCAGGAACATCTGGAAAAGAGCCAAGCCAAATACAAGGCAAGGCATGTGTTATCACCTAGATTGACCTCAGGCTGAAGGGAGGCAATTCTAGGGTAACCGCAAACCACACTTAACCTAGTAGCTAGCCCTACTAGGTCGGGAGAGGGCTCTCTCCTTATGGATCTCAATCAAGATGAATGGATCAGAAACAAGATTTTATGCTAGGTATAGTAGATCAAAGGTTTTGATAGGTTTTGTTGGTGTTTTTCCAGATCAGGAGGAGCTGGGCAATTTGGGTCTGGGAAACTAAGTTAGAATTGCAGTGTGTTCTATGGGGCAAGGTAGGTATGATCTTCAGCACCTTAGGCTTGATGGGGTGAAAGGTTAGACTGGTGAGGAGCTAAGAAGGGCTTGAGCAAGTCAAGATTCCTTCCTAAACATAAGAGAAAACATGAAATATTGGTGTTTTCCCAAGGCAGAGTATTAAAACCTAATGTATTCCACCAATCTGACTTGAAAACAACCAATCAGAAGAAATTGTATGAAATAGGCATAAATAAATAACATGAGAACATATTAATAGAAGAAGAAACACATGTTAAAGGCCATACCATAGGTATCCCATAAAAATAGCTACAACTTTATTAGTTTCCTACCAAAACTGCTACAAAATGATAAGTGTTCAGTACATGAGCATCCAGCTGAATCCAACCCTTGCAAATGAGAAAGAAAATACATCATATAGACATTGAAATCCCTCATCCTAACCATCAGGGGTCGAAACCATGAGAAGAGGAGTTGTTTCAACCATTTCCAAACAAGGACCAGGAATATAGGCAATCAAACAACTTGCCTCTAAAAGAAAGGAAACTGATTCATTTGCCTCAAAACCACCTCTGACTAATGAATCTACCCTCTAACACTATTTTACCATTATATTAACATGCCATTTCATTAATTACATCAGTGAAATCATCCATGAGGAGAGAGAAATCAAATTCATAGTCAAAACAGGTGAATTTTAGTTTCCTGAGCAAAATTGCCCTAAGCGCAGCGCCACAGTTCCTAAGCATAGTGCCACTTTCCACCTCGTTTTGGAGGCCTTCCCCTTAGCCAAATTTAGCCCATGATAGCTCATTGGAAAGGTCTTAGAGTATAGTTTCTAGAACACCTATCATGTGTGAATGTGGAGGTTATTTCCCCCCTCAAAACTTGAATCTCCCAATACTGCTCCCGTGTGTTGAAAAAGAGGTAGAGAGGTCATTGTTTGGTAGTTTTTGGACCTTTTGGTGAGCCAGATTTGCTCCAAAAATTATGAAAATTTATAGAGTGCATGTCCTCATCATTCTGAATCCAAAAATTTCAACTATTTCTCCAATGGATTCCCTAGGAAAAAACGCAACGCAGGTGGCACTGCGCTTCTGGGTAAAATTTGTGTTATGAATTTCAAAAATGCAAAAACTTCACAAATTTTGCCGAAATTTGGCATGGAACACCACCATCAATTGCTTTGATGGGCTAGGGAGGCTTCATCCAACATCTTCAATATGTATTTCTCCTTTTTTCCTTCCAAAGCTCTCCTTAGCCTAGCATTTAACTTTCTAATATTCATGTTACAAATTTTGTTGCGGGTCATGTAATGGTATGCCATGTGTCAAAGCATTTTCTTATCCTTGTTGTCCATCTCAATAAGTCCTTCAAGATGTATGTTGGCCCTCTCAAACCAAATTTACCTATCATTTTCAATCTCCTTCTCAATAGGAGTCAATGTGACATGAGCCTCTTTGGCCATTTGCTTGTTTTCTTTGTTCCAGCTCCATGAGGACTTGTTTGTCACCCAATTGTTTTTTTTCTTGTTCCAAGTATTTTATGATGAACTTGGCTCTGTCTAAGGTTTCCACCAAAGCTTGTATTTGAGCTCCCTTTCCTTTATCATGATGTCCTTCATAGTTTCTTGATCCTGAGCCTCCAAGTCAATGATATTAACTCCATGATGAGTATAGTGCTGTTGCGGCTCCTCATGCTCAATCAAGTCAAAATCTCTTTCCTCCTCATCACCAAGGTTCTCCTCCTACACTTTTTCCTTGCCTTTGATCAGCTACTCAACCTGTACCTATTTTTGCGATGTAGAAGGCAAAGCCCCTTCCACACCTTGTGGAGATGACATTTTCCTGTGGACTGATGAAGAAGGCAAGGTCCGTTCCACATCCCGTGGAGCAAACACTTGCTTGGCAGCTGTAGAAAGTCTCCTTGTGCCTCTGTGATATGTCAAGTACACTGGCATCTTAGAATTTTTGGTTTCCTTGACCTCTTTCCTTGTTTCCCCATGGCTAGAAGGCTCACCTTCTTCTTGATGCACTGGTGAAGGGATCTGTGGACCTTTGAACATCTCATGAGCAATGAAAGTCTCCCAAGGAATGTTAAGAAGACTAAGATGGTGAAGAACAATGATTTTGATCAAGGAGTAATGATAGATGTTTTTCAAATGCTAAGAATATGGCTTCTTCTACACAAGGTAAGCTATTTTTTCAATATTTCTAAACAAGAAGTATGGGAGATTCATCATCTTTACCCTGGTGAAGTGCATGAGGAGTCTGATATGGTAAGCATATAACCGGGAGGATGTGCCTTCACAAGTGAAATATTTGATGATAATCCTCATCAAAGGAACATACATGCTCTCCAAAAATTTAAAGAGGAAAAGCCTCTTCACCTGTTTTCTGTACTGAAGCTTGATGTAAGGCTCATAGTAATGCTCATCAAGGTCCTGACCCTTGTACCATTTCTTACCAACATTAGGGATTCTAGTGGCCTTTGAAATGACAGCTGGTGATATTGTGAAGGTTACTCCAGCAAGTGTCACCTCATAGTTATGTAAATGAGCCACAAACATTTTGGCCAACTCATGGTGAAACTGAGCTCTTTCCACTAGTTCACATAATTCAAAACATCCTTGGTGTTTGAAACAAGAGACTGCAAGTGGGAAAGCCTATAATTCTCTTATACTGATGTGCTCTTCTCTTATGATTTTTCCTCCCTTCTGAGGCTTTCTCTGCCTATGTCCCTCTACAGAATTGTCACTAGTTGTCTCCTCATACTCAAAATCACTACCTCTATCCACGATTTAGCTGACTCTCTTAGTTTCCATAGTTTTAACAATGTATGGGATGGGTGGTATGTGTGATGGCTTGGAGGAATGGATGTAAGTGAATCTATGGGAAAAACATGAGAGGGAGAGGGTTTATGGAGTAATAAATGGGTGGTAGAAGGTGATAATAATGGTGGGGATAAGGATTTAGTTTATGAGGTGAGTGGTAGGGAGAATCAAAGAACTAGGGTTTTATAGTGGAGATTAGGGTTTTATATTTGAGAGAGAAAAACCATGAAATTCTTCACATATGAAAACTAAATAGCAAGAGGAACAATGATACTTACTTGCAAAGTGTTTGAATAGGAGGAAATTTGGCATAAATCGGAAGTTGGGAGCGTTTTTTGGCTTGGCTAGCCTAAGCGCAGAACCACAACCCAATAGCGCAGTGCCAGTCTATAAGTGTAGCGCCCGTTGATATTTACACTGTGAAATCGGCCTCTAAGCGCAGTGCCACTTCCTAGGAACACAACTTCGGGCCAAAAATTCCAGAAGCGCAACGCCTTTCTCTCTAAGCGCAGCACCAGCCTTGTTTTGCTCAAGAACGCTTAGAAAATTGATTTTTATTCTCTCCTTGGCTCCTTTGATTTGCAAAATGACACAATGCAATGAAAATAGAATAGAATGATTTTATATATGAACTTCCTTTTAGTTTTTTCTTTTGAAAAACCTATTTTTGTAATGTCTCTTTGTTCTTTTAAATGCTCTGTTTTTTAGGTTTATTCTCTTTTGCTCTTGCAGGTGGATTGATGCTCTAGACGACTTCATTTTTGTAGTGGTAGGTGCTTGGCAACATCACAAGATGATTAGGAATAGCTTGGAACCAATATTACATATGAAAACCTGAAATTACATCATAAATAGAAATAAAAACAAAATGCTTTGTTTTCACCTCAAAACAAGTTTTGAGGTGAGAAATACATTAGACTTTCAAAATATAAAATTATGGCTTTACCAATCATTATTGGCCTCCTCATGTCCTTGTTGATCATTATTGGCATGTAATTATTGGATTTGACCATGGTGGGACCCTAAAACCTAATGAGACCAAACCCTAAGACCTAATGAAATGAATTGCAAAGTGAACATGAGCCATGACTGAAATATATGAAAGAGGATCAACAAGTACAGATCATGAGGGAAAAATTTGAAGAAAACCCTACTATCAGTGAATACGTGACCTAATGGAATGCAAACTCATCAGTATGGGACTCCTACTATGAAATGCAAAAGAGCATATTTTGATCATTGATGACAGTGTGAAGACACTAACACTAACAACATGATAAACACTGGGTGGAGCACAGCTTCCAAGTTGGCGATCAAGTATGGTTTTATGTCACCAAGGACAAAATGCAAGGTGAAGGAAAGAAGTTGAAGCCAATAAGGTATGGGCCTTTTAAGGTACTTGAGAAAATTGGTGAGAATGCTTTCCACCTTGATCTGTCAGCGTACATGCACATCTATTCAGTAGTAAATGCAGAAACTTTAAGATTGTTTGAACCTTATTTAATTGAAGATCCTAAAGAGCAAAGTCAATTGCCTTCCATTGATGATCTACTACCTGAATACCTTAATGAGCTACAGGAAGATATAGTTCTGGACAAGAAGGTGAGGACAACGCGCAGAGGAGATGTTGGGTACCTACGGATTGGACTCAAAGGTTCAAAACCCAGTAGTGCAAAATGGATAGAGATTGGACAAGTGAGGCAGCAATATCCTCACTTGATTTATGCTTGAAAACCAACTTTTGGTGGTCCAAAAGCCTTTTTCAGTGGGAAGGCATGATCCAAATGGATCCAAGAATGCCTCTCAATCTTCATAAAACTATTAAAGATCATGCCAAGGCAAAAAATCCTTTAAAAGATCAAAATCATCATAAGAGGGACACCCTTAGCTGGGCAGAAAAACATTATCGAGCAACCCAAAGACGTTAAATCATGAAAAGACAGAATAATTGCAAGAATAATAAGTGATGCACAGTAGTCGTCCAATCTAGCCAATCAACGGTCCAGATCGTATCGTGAAATCAAAATCAGTAGAGACTATTGGTAGGGATCGAAGCTTTATATATATAATTTGTGATGAGTGAATGGCAGAGTGAATCTGGACCATCGATCAAGCGCCCAGATCGACGGCCCATATTACATCGTCGAATCGCTATTGGGGGATTGCAAAAGCGCTTACAATGGCAAAAGGGTTATTGCGATGAGCGATTGTGATATATCGCATCGGAACTATGCATTGGAGCATGGTCGATAACCATAAAGGCGGAAATATTGTGAACCCGAGCATAAAATAGGCAGCACTGCATGTAATTTGAAGTCAAGAACACAGGGATTTATAGTGCCTTTAGTGTATTTTCGTATTAAACGAAATACACAGAGATGGATCCCTTCAAGGATGTGATTGCAACTTGTGAATGGACCTGATAGGGTAGTGAAGCATATTTAAGGACTTTTCAAGTCTGATATATAAGTTTTGGTGGATTTTCATATTTTATGCATATTTCTCTGTGTTTCTGAAAACGGTCGTGTTTGGGAATCCGATGGATTTCAAGGGGACCCAGGCATTCTTACGTTACGAAATCGATGGCCACCTCCCCTTCAAGCGTTATGCCATACTTGGGGAAACACTGGAAGAGGGATTCAAATGGATAGAGGCTTAGGAAACTGAAGAGCCGAAGAGATGAAATGAATAGGTAGCATTGGCTTTAAAAAATCCACAAACAGAGAGCATTAGGAGGGGGCAGTATTCAGGCAAATGCCGAGACAGAGTTGGGAAAGAGAGCATTAGGGGAGTTTGTGTACTCATAGAGAACTTGAGAGGTTCAAGTAAACTCTTATTACTGTATTCTGTTGTGTGTGAGGCTCAAATTAAGCTCACTGCTGTAAACAAAACTTTGCTTGAAGACATAGTAGAGAGGCCACCACTGAAGGCTAGACTAGGAGATGTAGCCTAGGAGTATTCGGTGAACTCCTTAGTAAATTTGTTTTGTCATGTGTTATCTATTATGTTTGTTTACTGCTTCATTATCTCTACATTTTGTAATCTTATCAATCCATTGCATATAATGACATAGACTAATCCATGCACATAAGTCTGCAATACCTTATTAATTGTCTTATATATCATTTTTAGATCAGAACATGAAGATTCAGATAAGACTCTTTAAGTGAACGAGATAAGTATCATAGATTCTGAATCTCAGTATGTTGATCTGATCTTTTACTTAAAAAATGGATATTCTCCCCTAATTTCAGTTACAAAAACAAATGTGCTTTAAGATTAAAAGCAAAACACTTCGAAATCATTGATGATGTGTTATTTAGAAGAAATTATGATTCAATTTTATTAAGATGCCTTGAAAAACTTAAGCACAAAAGGTTTTGCAGGAATTACATGATGGTCTGGCATGTGGACATTTTGGAGGAGATACTATAGCTCACAAAATAATACATGTTGGATATTATTGGCCCACTTTGTTTAAAGATGCACATGATTATGTCAGGAAATGCAAGATGTGCCAAAGTGCCAGTGAGAGACAAAGGAAACCAGTCTTTCCTTTACAACCTGTAAACATTGAGCAACCATTTGAACAGTGGGGGCTTGACATCATAGGAGAGATTGTTCCACATTCTTCCAACGAACACAGATACATCCTTACAGCCACGGACTACTTCACAAAGTGGATAGAAGCAAATCCATTAAAGGTAGTCAATTCTGATGCAATCATTGAATTCATTGATCAATTCATCATTACCAAGTTTGGTGTACCTAATGCCCTTATTTTTGATAATGCGTCTTATTTTTCTGGGAGTAGTATAGTTGAATTTTCTCTTAAGACAGGTTTTAAATTAAAATATTCTGCAAATTATTATCCTTAAGGTAATGGTTTGGCATAATAAACTAATAACAATCTCATTAAGATTATTAAAAGACTGTTGATCAAAATCAAAAGAATTGGCATAAATCTTTAATATTTGCATTATGGGAATATTGCATAACTCAGAACACCTCAATAGGTACTTCTCCTTTTAACTCAGTGTATGGGAAAGAGGCTGTAATACCTTCAAATTTAGCACTCCCATCTCTAGCCCTAGTACAATTTATTGAAGAAAATCCTTCTTCCTCTATCCAATTAAGATTTGATCAAATCCTGAAATTACATCAAGAAAGAGAAAAGGCCAAAATCATTCATGCTAAACATCAACAAGTCATTAAATCTTCTTTTGATGCAAGTTCTACTGGCTCAAAAACATTACAAATTGGTGATCTCGTGTTGAAATGGGACAAAGCACATGAAGACAAAGGTAAACATACTACGTTTCAAAAGATGTGGCTTGGACCATTTCAAATCATTGAAAAGATAGGCTCATCAACGTTCATACTGCAAGATTTATCAGGGAGGAGAGATTATCTTCCTGTGAATGGGCTTATCTTAAATAAATTATTTTGTTAAGGAAGTAACCCCTTCTTACCTGTATATATTATTTATGCAAGTTTGTTTATTTTAGAAAATAATGTTGTAAATACTCTTCCATTGGCCTTTTTACTATTGAAAATATCTTTGAGAGAATATTGTGAATACTTGCTTTCAATGGGTGGAAACTTTTAAGGAAATTATTACAGTTTTTGGAAAGTTGAATAAAACATGAAACTCTGAGAACCTCTTTAAAGTTTGTAAAATCTTCCAAAACCCTGAAAATACTGTAAATCATTCTAATTTTTAGAAAGTCAAGAAAGGTTATTCATAAAAATTAAATACTTTTCCAAGCTTAGTATCCATAACTCTAAAAATGTCATCCATAAACTCTTAAGGAGAAATACATTCACCCCATCCACTAGGTTTATGATTTTTTAGAGTGCAATTCTAAAATATGTTTGATATAAAAGATAAGAGGTCTCATCATGAGCTTGCTTACCATGATCATAGGGTACTAATTAAACTGACATTACCAATACTGTATATCAAAACAGGGTAATGTCTTATAATCATAAGACAAGGGGTCTCATTACGAGCCAGCTTGTTCAGTTCAATTACAATCAGTGAATGGCATTGTTATAAGCTGGCTCCCAAACCAGGACAATGGATTTTTATCTTAAAAAAGTTAAAAGATTATAAAATCAAAAAAATATATATGTAAACATATCTTTTTGAATTTTACTTTCACAAGTTATACTCTTAGATGGATGGGACAATGAATGATTGATGGTCAAAAGGTAACCCTGTTTCTGGGAAAACTAGTGTCTTTTTGATATGCTAGTCCCACTAGGATTGGCAGCTATCCTAGAAACAAACAATCAAAGCAATTTGTGATTTCCTCTATGTATGATAGATAAGAGAGAAGCAAAGGGACCAACCTAGATCTTCCGCTTGAATCCTTGCTTGATTTCTCTCCCCCTTGATAGAGCTTGCAACTCTTCTCCTACTTGTCTTGCTTAGAGAATACCTATAGAAATGAAGTAACACAACACCATCAAAGCATCTCGATCTATGATACCATAAGCATTGCAGAATTAGAAATACAATGAACATACAATGGCATTTACAAATAACAACATTCACAAATACATGATTGTATGGAGGAAAACTCAAAGAAATTTATTAATAATAGAAGAGAGGATTACCACCCAGCTGTCTGATCCAGCATCAAAGCCCTCTTCACCTCATGAAAAGCAAGATCACCCAACAATACAATGTTCCTTCTCAAAGAAAAACTATCAACACTTCCTTACAAATTACAAAATTTCAGCCTCCAGATCTCTCAGATGAGGAATCCATTTACAGATGTTGGCAAGGATGTGAGTCACCTCTGGGTTTTTGATTAGTTTCATTCCACTTATTGTTCTTGGTTCCACTTGGAGATTTATTGGATCTCTTACTCATTCCTGGGCAAATTCAGAGAGGCAAGTGTCATTGGAGAAATTTCTAGAAGATTCCATGAGCATCCACTTAGCAAACTGTCTTGGACATTTTTCCATTCTCACTCAGTGCACCCCATAGAAGGCCTCTTCGGTATGCATCATACCTGGCTAGTGTAGGAGTCAGTATACATCACACCCTGACAATGGAGCAATCAGTATGGTCCAGTTTTGGCCAGTTCTGAGTGGTTTTTTAGGTGGAACTTCTAGGGAATGATGTAATCAGTTGACCATGATCCTTTAGGGTTTGAATCAACACTTTTAGGGGTTAAAGAGACCTTGGTTTATCGACATATAAGATTGGGGTTGCAGTGCTAAAATATGTCTATAACAGTTGCCCCCTAAAGCATGAAGTCATAAATCTTTTGATGTTGGGTGAAATGCTTTATCATGAGGATCCGAGGTATTCGACCTGGAAGGTGACCTGTATAAGATACAATACAATACATCATCACAATATAATTTTCCATGATCTAGCTAAGGCAGACATTCCCATGCTCAGCTTTATAAATTCATTTTCTTGTACATAGAATAGATAATCGTCTGTAGTTGCAGATTGGTGATTCTTTATATGTAGAGTCATCATCCCTTAGCTTGAATGATCATTTGTGCAGCTTCTGTGTG